>JARQOC010000002.1:624127417-624156967 GCA_033576535.1 Allobates femoralis
GTACAGGACAGCTCATCTGGTCATCATAGTGATCAAGTCAAGTGACCAGATCAGCTGACACTATCTGGTCTTTAGCTACACACTCATCTGAAGCATTACCAAACATTCGCCGAATTTCCCAACTTTTAAGCAAAACATTCAAATTCAAGGTGACTAATCGATTCGGCTGGGTTCTTGCCGAATTTGAAATTGTCAAACATGTTTGACCAAAATTCACTCATCTCTACTACTGAACAGGACAATCTTTTTGCTTTCTCATTAAATCCTTATGATTTTTATTCTCTACAATATTAGTAGCTCTTTTGATCATCCAGACATAGTAACTTCTCCTATACAATTCAATTGATGTTGTGGCAATCTTTTTATCTAGTTGTTTAATACTATTGCAATTTCTTTCTATAAGGATAAGTTCGCCTACGGGAATAGCCTGAATAGTTGATTTGACAACTATAAAATACTATTACCTGCATGCAGTTTTATGAAAGTACTTTACTTGATGTTATTTTTTTACCATTAGTACCCTCTAGTTGTAGATCCAAAAAAAGGAATTTTTCCAGAACCAATTACATGCATACAGGATAGTTTGCCATGGTTTATATTTAGATATTAAATTAAAATTGGCACAGTAGATACTTCTCCACAACATATGATTAATGTATTGTCAATGTATCTACTGTACAAATATATAATACGAGATCGTGGCCCGATTCTACCGCATCGGGTAGTCTAGAATATGTATGTAGTTTATTTATGAAGATTTAACAATAATGCAAGGAGTACACAATATCTATCTATCACCTACCTATGTGTCTATCGTCTATGTATTTTTTGGATATTTTATCTTTATAAACTAAGGTTCTTGGTACACATATTGGCCAATACCTGTTTGCCCATCAACCAGCTTTAAGGTGATTTTACATCTGATGGGTCCCTATCCTGCCTTGTCACTCTTTCCTTGGGCTCAGCTAAGCCTCCATTTTTACTATTTCTCAGTGAGAGGACTCACTTAAATCAAAGAAACAATGAGCCGCCATATACAGTGCTGACCACTGACCCACCATATACAGTGCTAACCACTGAGCCACCATACAATGCTAACCACTGAGCCACTATACAATGCTAACCACTGAGCCACCATATACAATGTTAACCACTAAGCCACCATATACAGTGCTAACCACTGAGCCACCATACAATGCTAACCACTGAGCCACCATACAATGCAAACCACTGAGCCACCATATACAGTGTTAACCACTGAGCCATCATACAATGTTAACCACTGAGCCACCATACAATGCTAACCACTGAGCCACCATACAATGCTAACCACTGAGTCACCATATACAGTGCTAACCACTGAGCCACCATATACAGTGCAAGCCATTGAGCCACCATATATAGTGCTAACCACTGAGCCACCATACAATGCTAACCACTGAGCCACCATACAATGCTAACCACTGAGCCACCATATACAGTGCTAACCACTGAGCCACCATACAATGCTAACCACTGAGCCACAATACAATGCTAACCACTGAGCCACCTAAACACTGAGCCATCATATACAGTGCTAACCACTGAGCCACCATATACAGTGCTGACCACTGAGCCACCTAAACAATGATCCACCATATACAGTGCTAACCACTGAGCCACCTAAACACTGAGACATCATATACAGTGCTAACCACTGAGCCACCTAAACACTAAGCCATCATATACAGTGCTAACCACTGAACCACCATATACAGTGCTAACCACTGAGCCACCTAAACAATGAGCCACACCATATACAGTGCTAACCACTGAGCCACCTGAACACTGAGACATCAAATACAGTGCTAACCACTGAGCCACCATACAATGCTAACCACTGAGCCACCTAAACACTGAGTCATCATATACAGTGCTAACCACTGAGCCACCTAAACACTGAGCCTTCACATACAGTGTTAACCACTGAGCCACCATACAATGCTAACCACTGAGCCACCATAAAGTGCTAACCACTAAGCCACCATACAGTGCTAACCACTGAGCCACCATACAATGCTAACCACTGAGCCACCTAAACACTGAGCCATCATATACAGTGCTAACCACTGAGCCATCATACAATGCTAACCACTGAGCTACCATACAATGCTAACCACTGGGCCACCTAAACACTGAGCCATCATATACAGTGCTAACCACTGAGCCACCATACAATGCTAACCATTGAGCCACCATACAATGCTAACCACTGAGTACAGTGTATTTGAAACATGGCGCCATGGCACAAGCCGCCATTCTAATTGGTCGGCGCTGAATGCGGCAACGAATGAGAGAAGCGGCGCGCGGTTTGAATGCCGCTCCTCTGATTGGTCGCCGTGTTCAGTGCCGACCAATCAGAATAGCGGAGCGCGCCATGGCGCCATATTTCAAATACAGTTAGGGCCAGAAATATTTGGACAGTGACACAATTTTCGCGAGTTGGGCTCTGCATGCCACCACATTGGATTTGAAATGAAACCTCTACAACAGAATTCAAGTGCAGATTGTAACGTTTAATTTGAAGGGTTGAACAAAAATATTTGATAGAAAATGTAGGAATTGTACACATTTCTTTACAAACACTCCACATTTTAGGAGGTCAAAAGTAATTGGACAAATAAACATAACCCAAACAAAATATTTTTATTTTCAATATTTTGTTGCGAATCCTTTGGAGGCAATCACTGCCTTAAGTCTGGAACCCATGGACATCACCAAACGCTGGGTTTCCTCCTTCTTAATGCTTTGCCAGGCCTTTACAGCCGCAGCCTTCAGGTCTTGCTTGTTTGTGGGTCTTTCCGTCTTAAGTCTGGATTTCAGCAAGTGAAATGCATGCTCAATTGGGTTAAGATCTGGTGATTGACTTGGCCATTGCAGAATGTTCCACTTTTTTGCACTCATGAACTCCTGGGTAGCTTTGGCTGTATGCTTGGGGTCATTGTCCATCTGTACTATGAAGCGCCGTCCAATCAACTTTGCAGCATTTGGCTGAATCTAGGCTGAAAGTATATCCCGGTACACTTCAGAATTCATCCGGCTACTCTTGTCTGCTGTTATGTCATCAATAAACACAAGTGACCCAGTGCCATTGAAAGCCATGCATGCCCATGCCATCACGTTGCCTCCACCATGTTTTACAGAGGATGTGGTGTGCCTTGGATCATGTGCCGTTCCCTTTCTTCTCCAAACTTTTTTCTTCCCATCATTCTGGTACAGGTTGATCTTTGTCTCATCTGTCCATAGAATACTTTTCCAGAACTGAGCTGGCTTCTTGAGGTGTTTTTCAGCAAATTTAACTCTGGCCTGTCTATTTTTGGAATTGATGAATGGTTTGCATCTAGATGTGAACCCTTTGTATTTACTGTCATGGAGTCTTCTCTTTACTGTTGACTTAGAGACAGATACACCTACTTCACTGAGAGTGTTCTGGACTTCAGTTGATGTTGTGAACGGGTTCTTCTTCACCAAATAAAGTATGCGGCGATCATCCACCACTGTTGTCATCCGTGGACGCCCAGGCCTTTTAGAGTTTCCAAGCTCATCACTCAATTCCTTTTTTCTCAGAATGTACCCAACTGTTGATTTTGCTACTCCAAGCATGTCTGCTATCTCTCTGATGGATTTTTTCTTTTTTTTCAGCCTCAGGATGTTCTGCTTCACCTCAATTGAGAGTTCCTTTGACCGCATGTTGTCTGGTCACAGCAACAGCTTCCAAATGCAAAACCAAACACCTGGAATCCACCCCTGACCTTTTAACTACTTCATTGATTACAGGTTAACGAGGGAGACGCCTTCAGAGTTAATTGCAGCCCTTAGAGCCCATTGTCCAATTACTTTTGGTCCCTTGAAAAAGAGGAGGCTATGCATTACAGAGCTATGATTCCTAAACCCTTTCTCCGATTTGGATGTGGAAACTCTCATATTGCAGCTGGGAGTGTGCACTTTCAGCCCATATTATATATATAATTGTATTTCTGAACATGTTTTTGTAAACAGCTAAAATAACAAAACTTGTGTCACTGTCCAAATATTTCTGGCCCTAACTGTACAATATGGCGCCATAGCACGAGCCGCTCCTTTGATTGGTCAGCGCTGAATGCGGCGACCAATCAGAGCAGCGGCATTCAAACCACGCGCCAAGCCACGCTACTTCTCTGATTGGTCGCCGCGGCGACCAATCAGAAGAGTACTGCGGCTTAGCGCACGGTTTGAATGCCGCGAAGGGCACCACCGCTGCAAGCAGCCTGGAGATGACCGGCTCACGCCGGTCATCTCCCGGCTAGCTCGCCACTGACTGGAGCTCAGCCATGGCTACTGCGGCACAGAGGTCAGCGGCTCGCCAGCACACACATTTTTAAACTTTATACATTCCCTATGGGTGTCTCTGCTTGGGAGGCCGGGTCTAACCTTTTACCCTACCAGGCACTTTCTGTCCCCAACTTAATCTACTTGGGACAGAGCCCAGTTCCTCCACCCTTCTGTACACTACTTTTTACAGTTTTTGAACACGGGTACTATTTACAGTTACTAACAGGTAATATGGTTCCACTACATTCTAAACCCATTCTCCATATTTGCTTGGGGGTTGTCCTAATGTACTACGTGTGGATCTGCGTAGTGTGGGTGTTTCAAAAGCTGTGTTTGTAGTGTACAAACTGGTTGTGGTCTGTTGCTCCTACTTGTTTCTGTAATACCATAGTAAGTACGTAGTCTATCTACTGGACTATCCTCTGTTAAAGGTGGTAGTGTAGGTAATTGTCTACGCTGTCTTTGTCTTACTGTGAGACTAGCAGGTTCACCGATTACAGGAATCTCAAGTTCCAAGATAACAGGCTGCATCTCTTGCACTTGAACTTTTTCTTGTTGAACTGGTTGAGTAGGTAATGGTTGTTGATTTTCTACTAGTGATGGGCAAGTCCTAAATTACTCGGAATCGCTTGACTCTAGCGAGTCCCAGCCCGGGACTCGCTACTCGTTGCGAGTCTAGCGAGTCCAATGTTAATGAATGGGGAAGCGAGTAATAGCGAGTAATGTGCAATTTACAAATCGCAGATGTGTCTCGGAAGCTTCAGGCTCTATCTGCTAGGACTCGTTACTCTGCGAGTTTCCCAGCGTTTACTCGCACAGTAACGAGTCCAATGCAAATCAATGGCAATCCTAGTTTTGTCAGAGACTCTGACAAAACTAGGATTGCCATTGACTTGCATTGGACTCGTTACTGTGCAAGTAATCGCAGGGAAACTCGCACAGTAACGAGTCCAGCTGTCTGCTCTGTGCCCTCGGGTCCTGCAGGTTGCCGCAGCTCCAGCGTCCTAGAGCCCGCCTGCTGCCTGATGTAGCAGAGCTGAGATTGTTCTCAGTCTGCTCATTCCCTGTGCATAGACATCTATATCTATGCACAGGGGATGTAGCAGAGAGGACATCGCATTTTGGACTATGTCGGACGGAAGAGGATTTTTTTAATTAAAAATGGAGTCCCTAATGGCTTTTTTTTTTATTTCTAATAAAAATTTTCTCTGTGTTGTCTTTTTTAACCCTTTATTGGAGATTCTTAGTGGCCGGGTCAAACCTGGCCTGACATTAAGAATCTCGGGCTTAATACCAGCTTGTATAACAAAGCTGGTATTAACCCCTTTATTACCCAGCGTGCCACCACCACCAGGGCCGCTGGAAGAGCGGGGTTCAGCACCAGAGGATGGCGCTTCAATGAACGCGCCATCTTCTGGGGCGGCTGCGGGCTGCAATTTGCAGCGGGGGGTGCCCAGAAAGCTTGGGCCTCCCTGCGCTGTGGATTCCAGCCCCCAGCTGCTTAGCTGTACCTGGCTAGACATAGGAATTGCGCGGAGCCCCACGCATGAAATTCATGAAATAATAAAAAAAGAGGGCTCGCCTATATTCTTTTGTCGGGCCAGGTACAAATAGGCACCTGGGGGTTGGGGGCAGCCCGTCGCTGCCTGCTGGATCCGGATGGTTCCAGAAATACGGCGAAGCCCACGTCATTTTTTTTCTGAAAAATCAATAAAACAATCCTAAAAAAGGGACTGCATCTTTATTAACCCCTCGCCCATGGTCCAGGGGTTAATAAAGATGCAGTCCCTTTTATTTACAATGGTTTTATGGATTTGTCAGAAAAAAATTTGACGTGGGCTTCGCCGTATTTCTGGAACCAGCCGGATCCAGCAGGCAGCGACGGGCTGCCCCCAACCCCCAGGTGCCTATTTGTACCTGGCCAGACACAAGAATATATGGGAGCCCTTTTTTTTTATTATTTCATGAAATAATAAAAAAAAATGCGTGGGGCTCCGCGCAATTTCTATGTCTAGCCAGGTACAGCTAAGCAGCTGGGGGCTGGAATCCGCAGCGCAGGGAGGCCCAAGCTTTCTGGGCACCCCCCGCTGCAAATTGCAGCCCGCAGCCGCCCCAGAAGATTGCGCGTTCATTGAAGCGCCATCCTCTGGCGCTGAACCCCGCTCTTCCAGCGGCCCTGGTGGCGTTGGCATGCTGGGTAATAAAGGGGTTAATACCACCTTTGTTATACAAGCTGGTATTAAGCCCGGGATTCTTAATGTCAGGCCAGGTTTGACCCGGCCACTAAGAATCTCCAATAAAGGGTTAAAAAAAACACAACACAGAGAAATTTTTTTATTAGAAATAAAAAAAAAAGCCATTAGGGACTCCATCTTTAATTAAAAAAATCCTCTTCCGTCCGACGTAGTCCAAAACGCGATGTCCTCTCTGCTACATCCCCTGTGCATAGATATAGATGTCTATGCACAGGGAATGAGCAGACTGAGAACAATCTCAGCTCTGCTACATCATCTCTGTGCACAGGGAGAGCAGGCGGGCTCTAGGACCCTGGAGCTGCGGCAGCCTGCAGGCTGAGAGCAGACACAGAGCAGACAGCTGGACTCCTTACTGTGCGAGTTTCCCTGTGATTACTTGCACAGTAACGAGTCCAATGCAAGTCAATGGCAATCCTAGTTTTGTCAGAGTCTCTGACAAAACTAGGATTGCCATTGATTTGCATTGGACTCGTTACTGTGCGAGTAAACGCTGGGAAACTCGCAGAGTACCGAGTCCTGCGAGTCCCTTACTACTCGCAGAGTAACGAGTCCTAGCGAGTAGATTCGCCCATCCCTATTTTCTACAGGTTGGTAGAAAGAAATAACTGGTATTATGTATGCACCATTGCATTGCGGCCAGTCGGCTGTTAAGTCGCCAATTTCTGTATGGACGAGATTTTCTTTTGGCTTTTCACTTGTAGTTACTGTAGGGTAACTGGTTGCTTGAGGTATTAACTGTTCTGGACATTTCTTTAAATGGTCTCTTGACACAGTTGTAAAGGTATTTCCTTTGTCTTTGCTGATAACACAAGTTTTGGAATTGTCACATTGTGATGGCATAATTGTGTAGGGTTCAGATTCCCAATTGTCATCCAATTTGTTTGTTTTTCTCTTTCTTTTTAGCACTAATTCACCTGTTGCTAAAGGTTCTGCTGAGGCGTGCTTGTTAAAGTCGTGTTCTTGTTTGGCTCTGCTAACATTCAGGTTTCTTTCAACACTCTCTGGTACTTTATGGTACTGTTCTTAGCATTGGTTTACCCAATCTTCATCTGAAGAATCTGGCGCTGGTTCAATGGTTCCAATCTGTAAATCAACTGGTAGTTTACCTGGTCTTGCTCGCATCAAGTAAGCAGGTGTGTAGTTAGTTGAGCTAACAGGTATGTGGTTGTAGATGTCCACAAGGTCTAGGAGTTTTTCAGGCCATTGATTTCTCTCTTCGATTGGCAAGGTTTTGAGCATGTCAATTACAATGTGGTTCATTTTTTCACATAAACCGTTTGTTTTGGGGATGATATGGTGTGGTCCTGATCTTTTTACACCCATATAGCCCTAGAAATTCTTGAAACAGAGCTGAATCGAAGGCTCGCCATTGGTCAGTTAAAACGTGGTCTGGATACCCATGGGGGCGACAGAAGTAACTCTGGAAGGCTCTGGCCGCTACCTCTGCAGTTAGGTCTTTAACTGGAACTACTACCAGGAACCTTGAATAGTGATCTACTATAGTGAGTGCGTAAGTATACCCGGTGCGACTTGGGGTTAACTGTACGTGGTCAAGAGCAACTATTTCAAAGGGTTTCTTGGTAACAATTGGCTGTAACTGAGCTTTCTGAGTTAGATGGTCTTTCCTCCGAAGGTGACATGGTCCACAATATTTACACCACTTATCGATTGAACCTCGCACACCGACCCTGTAGAACCGGTCCTTCAGGAGTCTTTCCAGTTTCTTCCATCCAAAGTGTCCTGCATCGTCATGGTAGGCTTCAAGGATCATTTGGATTTCAGTTTTTGGAACTACAATCTGCCAGATGAGTTTGTGTTTTCTGGGATTCAGATACCTTCTGCATAGTTTACCTTGGTAGACAAACAACTTCCCCTTTTCTTTCCATAGGCGTTTAGCATTTTGGGAGACATTAGGGTCCATGCTGGCGTGCTCTTGAGTTATCAGCTCTCTTACTAAACTGACATCTGGATCATTAGCTTGAACCTCCTTCCAGTCATGGTGAGGTAAAGGGTTCACGGTCCTCTCTACACGTCTCTGGCTCACCTGGTGACACGTTGCTGTACCCGAACAATGGAAAGCAGGTAGTTCTATCTCTTTCATCTACGTCTTCTCCCTCTTCAGGAAGGTTAGGCATTCTGGACAGGGCATCAGCGTTGCCGTTCCTGTGACCTGCCCGGTACTTCACAGTGAAATCATAGTTTGAGAGTCTTGCTACCCAACGCTGTTCCAGGGCTCCCAGCTTTGCAGTCTCTAAGTGTGTTAGAGGGTTGTTATCAGTGAAAGCTGTGAATGGGGCGGATGCCAGGTAATGCTTGAAACACTCTGTGATTGCCCAGACCAGGGCCAGGAACTCCAGTTTGAACGAGCTATAGTTCTCCGGATTCCTTTCCGTGGGACGGAGCATTCTGCTGGCGTAGGCTATCACCTTTTCTTTCCCTTGCTGACGCTGAGATAGGACTGCTCCTAAGCCTTCATTGCTTGCATCAGTGTACAGTAAGAAGGGGAGATTGTAATCAAGGTAGGTCAGGATTTCTTCTCCTGTTAAAGCATCTTTTAGCTTTTGGAAGGATTGTTCCTGTTCTGGTCCCCAGTGGAACTGGGGTCCCCTGATCTTGCTGTTTTTGGATTGACCTACTAAGAGATCTTGCATGGGTGCTGCTATCTTGGTATAGCCTTTGATGAATCGTCGGTAGTACCCGACCAGTCCTAGAAATTGACATACCTCTTTGTGAGTGGTTGGCGCTGGCCAGTCCTTGATGACGGTTACCTTGTCTGGGTCAGGTGCTACGCCTTCGGCACTAACCACATGTCCTAGGTATTGGACCTTGGGTTTCAGCAGGTGACACTTGGACGGTTTCAGTTTCATTCCGTACTTGGACAGCGACTCGAACACTTCACTCAGGTGCTGCAGGTGATCTTCATAGGTCTGGGAGTATACAATGACATCATCAAGGTATAACAGCACAGTCTCAATGTTCTTGTGGCCCAAACAACTCTTCATCAGTCTCTGAAATGTTCCTGAGGCATTGCACAACCCGAATGGCATACTGTTGAACTCGTAGAGCCCCATAGGGGTCGTGAAGGCTGTCTTCTCACGATCCTCCTCTGCAACGGCAACCTGCCAGTACCCACTAGTAAGATCTAATGTGGAGAAGTAGTTGGCAGATTTAAGTGCAGCTAGTGACTCCTCTATGCGTGGTAACGGGTATGCATCCTTGTGTGTGACTTTATTGATTTGTCTGTAGTCTACGCACATCCTCATACTACCATCTTTCTTTTTAACCAAGACCAGTGATGCTGCCCAGGGACTACAGCTATCCCTAATGACTCCCGCATTTTTCATGTCCTGAAGTATTTCTTTTGCTTTTTGGTAGTGTGTGGGTGGTATAGGCCTGTACCTTTCTTTGATAGGTGCATGGTTGCCTGTGGGGATATGGTGTTGTACCCCCTTTAATCCTCCCAAAGTCGAGTGGGTGTTTGCAGAACACTTGCTCATACTCCCGAACTACCCGGTATACTCCATGTTTCTGATGAGAAGGTGTGTTGTCAATTCCTACACTGAGCTCCTGACACCATTTCTCTAACTGATCTTTGGAGTGAGGGGGTTCGTCAGTTACTGTTTGGGAAGAGGATTTTACATCAATTATAGCATTATTATCAACCTGGTACAATTTTGCAACTGTAGCATATCTTGGCAGTCTGATTCGTCATCACCATAATTTAATATGCGTACGGGGACTCTCCCTTTTCTCACATCGACCAACCCTCTGGCTGTCAAGAGCGTAGGACTACTATCAGACATTACAGGTTCTACTATAGCTTGGTAGTCCTGCCCTCTGAGGGCTATGGGTGCTCGACACTAGATCATCATTTCACTTCTGGGTGGTACCACAATTGGAATGGGATCTGTTACCCGTACTCTGCCAATTTCACCATTTGACATTTTTACCTGTTGTTGGTATAACAGAGCTCGGATCTGTCTTTGGATAGCTCTTTTTTCTCTCGGTTTACCAGCATCAGCACTCTGTTGGAGTAAGAACAACACTTCATCGATACATTTAACCATAACAATAGTACCCAGTATTACATGTGGATCCCGGTCGTATGGTTTGTTCTGAACGACTATGATACCCTGGTTTTTCAACTGCACCCTCCCCACCTTTACTGTAGCTTCCCACTGTCCCTCTACTGGAACTATCATCCCATTAGTGGCTTCAATGTTCAGATCAGGGTGTGGGGGTTCTAGCTTAACATCTGGCCAGAACCGATTGTAAAGGATACTCGGTATGGTTGTCACCTGGGATCCAGTGTCTATCAAGGCTGAGGTAGTGATGCCATCGATGATGATTGCTAAGTACGGACAGTCTCCCACGTACTTGTACTCCCAATTGGTTGGGCCTGGACGGTCTACTCCTGGGGTTGACCCCTTCTCGCCCAGGGGTTGCTCGTTTAAAGGACTGGATTGGTAGGTATGTCCTTCTTTGTCGCTCTTTTGACTGACGCGGCATCTGTCAGAACTGTGGCGATCTGCAGGTTTTCCTCGCGACGGCTGTGTCTTTCTCTTCATCCACAGGATGTCGTCGGGGCTGTCAGCGAGCTGGATCTTGTCCGATGACCTTGCTTCTGTCTTGGGTCTTCTTCCATCTTGGAGCTTGGCCATGTCTTTCATCAGCTGCTCTACATTGGCACACAGTTGATCAAACCGATCAGGTGTTATAGTCTGTGCGCTAGACTGAACCGTAGAGTTTGGAGATGCTGCTGCCGGCACAGAAGGGGTGTTGGTATACTGCGGCTGTGAGGTTAGATCGGGCACTGTAGGGAACTGCTGTCCCCGCACTGTTAAGTCTCTCAAGGTGTCAAACTCTGCGCCAGGATTCTGCGGGGACCACCAGCTTGCCTGTTTCTTATCATCAGGTAGTCTAAGTCCCACAACAAATTGTCCAATTAACGCTTTGTTTTCATCTCTGACACTATCAGGATTGACTTGTTTTAACAGTCTCAGTGCTTCTTGTAAGCGCAGTGAAAAGTCCAGGACTCTCTCCTGTGCCCCTTGTTTGCAGTGTAAAACAATAGTCTTAATTCAGCTTCGGTATGATGCTCAAAAACCCGGTTTAACTTAGCAAATATCTGCTCCACAGACTCCTGAGCCTCTATAGACCAGTTTCGGCTCTGCAGCTCTGCTGCATCTGTTAACTGTCCCATTATAACTGAAGCTCTCTGCTTACCGGTCATGGCGTACATATCCAGCGCTTGGCATATCTTCCTTTGAAACGTTTCCAAGGTACCGGGTTTACCGCTGTACTTTGGTAACCAGGCCGCAATCGGAACATATGGTAGACATATCGGCATAATCGGAGCGGGTTGTTGCGACATACTGCCGAAGGGTGGCTGACCTGCTGGTGGTACGTTTGGCTGTACCGGGGGTGCAACCGGTTGGTTTACATGCGGGGTTACCGCGTCGCCGGAATCCGAGTCGCTCATCCTCGTTCCCCCTTAGTTGAGCGCATCCAGCCCTTTCGATTTCAGCAGAAGTTGTCGGCCTCGCCGTGAGGAGTGAGGCACCACGGGAGTTTCCGGTTCCTGCTGCGTTCGGCGGAAGCCGTCAGAGCGTGGGGGCGGGGCCTATCTTTGCGCCCTTTGCACAGTAACGCCCCTTCTTTTCCCGCCTTCTGCGCAGCAATGACGGTTCAAATATACAGTTCGATAATCACAATCATTAAATAGCGCACAATACCCGTTTGGAAACGGGCCTGCTCGTATCCTGTTCGTGACGCCAAATTCTGACTCACCGTAGCCGGGTTTTCACGTCTCGGGCGTTGCTTCTCCCTGTCATGGTTCCGCGCCCGAGGCTGCGAGGCTGTGGGGCCCGTTGGTCCAGATCAATAGTGGTTGGCTGAACAGATAAGGGGTTAATTCTTAGTTGTCGTGACGCCACCTGCGGGAATTCCGGTGATTTCACCGGCGCTGCTTGGGCCTCCGGGGGATGTACGGCAGCAAGATAGGATGCTCCCCACAGTTCGAGCGGGAATCCCCGGGGCTAGGAGCTGCACTTGATGGTGTATGGCAGCTATGTAGTGCTGAGTGTTAGGTCCAGGAATAATGCGCAGACACACACAAAGTCTTTTAGGTACCTTTACTGGTGGCCACAGGTACACTCGGACCGGGTGATGAGGTTGACACTCCTGGAGTTTCCACAGCAAGCAGTGTGAATGTGGTGCCCCTGCATCCAGGAGGCCACAAAGGGAACTGCAGCCAGGCAGGTAGGACATTGTTGAACAACAACACCCTCACAGCCCACACAACCCACGTGTCAGAGAGGTTACATCCAGCCCTGAGATTAGAACTAAATGAGATCGGAGGGGTGGTGGATTCAGAGGAGTGGGTTGGGCACACCAGAGGTCAGGTGACTGACAGTATATAGTGAGAGGGAGGAGTGAAGGAAGGCAGTAGGCCGCAGTAGGCTGAGATGTAAAGACTGAAGGACAATCACACTTCTGTGAGTGCAAGGCTAGGATCGCAGAATCCGTACTGAGCCAGTGCGAGCCAGAGGGGAGAGAAAGCCCGTCCGACGCTGATGCCACCAGGAGTGTGACAGGACAGAGGGACGGTGGAACCCGTGCCCTAGACAGCAGCTGAAGCCACTGACTGCAGGTGGAGAAGCCCTCCTAGAATACTAGAAGGAACAGAGAGAAGGAGCCTGGTAGAGCCTCGTGCAGAGGACTGCTGGAGGCTGGGCTAAGTAGAGTGTCGGCTCTAGAGGGGACCGTAGTTCACCCGGCATCCCCAGACAACACAACGAGGGGTCTGAGTTCCAGATTGAGATCCCTAACCCAAAGGACAGGCAGCTCAGTGACATACTAGGACTCACAGAAGCCCGAGTCACCGCCATACTGTCCAGTGTCGCACAACATAGAGAAAGAGAATGCAACAGCCCGGAAAGGGACACTAAAGACTGTGTGAGGGGTCACAGGGAGAGCGAGGCCTGGCTGCAGAAGAGAAGGGAACCCGGAGAGGGAGAAAGCACCCGTGTATTGAGAACTGTAACTGTGCTGTAAGAACTGCAAATGACTTGTAACCTGATGAGAGAGAACAACGAGTAAAGCTTTGGAAAACCCTGAATTGCCTCTCTTGTCTGCCTCTATCTGCACACCATTCTCCCTCATACAGATCCAGCCTGTCAGCACCAGCCAGGAGGAGAGATCCCTGCAGTGCCTGCAAGTAAGTGTGTTACATCTGCACCAGAGACTTAACCCTTAAGGTACCTTTACACGCCGCCACAACAGGATGGATACCAACTGCTACTTCACGTGCACGAGCACGGCCAAACGGTTACAAACGGGAAACGCACCCTCTTTACATGCCGCCACAAGGTACGCTACGCTACGCTACATTTACAGCTAGCTACATCGCCGGGTGTCTCAAGTAGCCATCTGTAGCTCAGCGTACCTCATTTACACAACACTACAACAAGCTAATATGGGTGGACCTGGTGCAGCAGGGACAGCACATAGGCGTTCCACCATTGTGGATTACAAGACGTCCGTACGCTGATAGGACAAAGCAAGAAACCCATGATTGGGCAGGCATCGCAGGAGGCTGATTAATGCATGACGCTCGAGCTATTGTGTAGTGTGACTGGTCAGCTCCTTAAATATGCCGCCCTATGCAGCGACTACCAATCGTCATGCAGGAGCTTCCACCAATGATCGCACATGGGGCGCGGTAACACGGAGCCTGGGTGACGCCTTAGCTACATTGCAGCTACATCGCCGGGTGTCCAGAGTTCCCTTCTGTGGGTTCTTTACACGCCGATACAGCTCGCTACAATCGGCGATGTAGCCATCTGTTTATGGGCAGTGCACGGATACAGATGTATCTGTAGCCGGCTGTGTCGTCCCGTCTTCAGACGCCGCTACTACGGGCGATATTGGCGCCACAAGCTACATTTGTAGCCTTTAGCGGGTTGTATGCATCCTGTTGTGGCGGCGTGTAAAGGTACCTTCACTGCCCCGGGGGATACAGTTCTTCCCACTGGAACTATACCATCTCCGCTGCCACTCCATCACCCCCGGAGGTTCTGCAGCAGCGGCGGCCCCATCACTGGCCGCACCAAGTGGGTGGCGTCACCCGTGACATTTCCCTTGTAAATATTCCCATCTTTATTGTGCGGGCCCAGGGACACGGTCCGGACCAAGCCACCTGTGACTTCCCCAGTACCAACCGGTCCGGTACCGAGTACCCCCGTCCCGTGGGGGCTCCACAACCTGGCATCACGAACAGGATCTACCCGGTCCAAAAGAATTGGACCTCGTGCGCCCAGAAAACGTGTTTAGAACTTTTCCCGCCAAATCTGACCTTAATGGCGGCCATAAGGGACTAGCGCCATGTGCAGAGGAGGCGTTCCCAAGACTCCCATCGTGGGCCGGCCCGGTCCAAGGCGCGAAAAGAAGGTCCCGCCCTGGCTCTCCTTAACTCCGGGAGAGCCAGCTGTCACTCTCAAGGAAGAGCCGCCGCCCCTAGACCCTCCTACCAAGAAGCTGGCGCGAACCGAGAAGAAGGAAATCGTCATCAGGAGGGGGCGGAGCGAGCAACCGGAAGAGAAGCAGTCGCCATTCGGAGACACGAGGACGGAAGCGGAGGACGCCGAGAAGAGAGCTGCGCACGAGAGACCACGTGTGATCCCGGAGGGCCCACAAGACGACCCAGTGGAGGAACCCGGCCAGGGAAAGAGCATTTGTGATCGTGCAGAGATGGCTGAAGGCGGCGAGGAGCGTCCCTACGTCCTAGACACCCGGAGGGGTGTATTGCGGCTGCTGCCCCAACGGATGACAACGGCCCAGGAAGAGAACCAGACCCGGATTCAAATAGACATTGACCACCGTCAGGGCTATGAAGCCCAGTCTAAGCGACTCGGCTGGGTCAGAGAACCGCGCGAGCACGCGGACAGTGAGACCGAGGGCCGTACGGCGATATTGGTAGACGTAACCACCCCACCAGCCGTACCGAGTAAGACTTGGAAAGAAACTGATCCACTCGGAGCTTTGCCGGAAGGATTCCTGAAGCTGCCGCAGCCGCTGATACCACCACCGACTTCCACCGAGGTGAGAGGGGAGCAGCTCCGCTGCTGGTGGGAGCGGGAAAAGGAGTGTGAGGACCTGATGGGATTCCTGGGAGATCCCGGTGGCAAAGTAGGCCCCGCAGAATAGAATTGATTACACGTGAAGAATACATCCGGAGATGTGTCAGAAAGTGGGAGAAGGAGGAAGCTGAAAGGCTGGTGCAAAAGCAGGAGATGGTGGCCCGCGCTAAGGAGGCCAGAAATGCAGCCCGCCGAGACAGAGAGATCCAGAAATCCCCACGGCATGAAGGCCAGGTTGTTAAGATCGTAGTAGAAAGGGGCTATGCTTTTGCTCGCGAACCCGGTGCGAGACTAGACATATTTATTAACAAGAGAGAAGTCGAGGAACAACTCCCGCCAGACCATCCTGATAGACAGGTCGAGATAGGAGAGTGGGTATCGTTTACATCGCCCAAGGAGAGCGCGGCCCGTACGGCCTTAAGGTCAAAAGACTTTGTTTGCAATCCGAGAAGGTGGATGAAGCCTCAACCGCAGAGTACTACGAAGTACGAGACGACTTCGAGGAAACCAGCTACATGGACGTGGCTGTTAAAACGGATCCTGTGGTGATTCTAGAGACTTTACCACTAAAGAAAGACGCTATCACCCAAACCCCAGAGAGCTACTTGCTAATCGACGCATTACAGCACCTGGAAGTGTTTCCCAGAAAGACAGTGCCACAAGTGTTGCCTTGGAAACAAGTAAAGAAGGAATGAACACGGGTCCTTGAACAGATGAAGATACTGTAAGTGTGAATGTACATTGTTCCTTATTGATCCCCTACCTTACCTGAGTGAATGCTAGCATTCCCCTGTTTGTCTTATATGTTTGAAATGAACATTTAATATCACGGACGATGATGTGATAAGAACTCTCCTTGTAAATAGTTGAGCACCTTTGTGTGCTCCCCTTTGGTTTTAAGACCAGCTATGCACATGAGAGTTGGTGCATGAGACTTTGCATTTTTGAATCCAGAACTTTGACTGTTTTGAAGCTGCTTTTTGAAACTTTTTGCACTTTTTGATAGAAGAACTTTTATACTTTTGATACAAAGTAATGCTTTTAGAATGTGTCTTTTACAGAAAAAAAAGGTAATGACGTAGATACCCATGCACTTGTTTTATAGTTAAAGTAACGTTACAAGAATCGTGCCTCCCGGAAGGGAAGAAACCAAGAATACTTAATGTTTACCGTTATATAAAATAAAAATGTTTTCAGGATAATCCATGACGGGCAGCGCGAGGACGCGCTGGTTTAACTCCGGGAAAATGTGGCGCCCCTGCGTCCAGGAGGCCACAAAGGGAACTGCAGCCAGGCAGGTAGGACATTGTTGAACAACAACACCCTCACAGCCCACACAACCCACGTGTCAGAGAGGTTACATCCAGCCCTGAGATTAGAACTATATGAGATCGGAGGGTGGTGGATTCAGAGGAGTGGGTTGGGCACACCAGAGGTCAGGTGACTGACAGTATATAGTGAGGGGGAGGAGTGAAGGAAGGCAGTAGGCCGCAGTAGGCTGAGATGTAAAGACTGAAGGACAATCACACTTCTGCGAGTGCAAGGCTAGGAGCGCAGAATCCGTACTGAGTCAGTGCGAGCCAGAGGGGAGAGAAAGCCCGTCCGATGCTGATGCCACCAGGAGTGTGACAGGACAGAGAGGGACGGTGGAACCCGTGCCCTAGACAGCAGCTGAAGCCACTGACTGCAGGTGGAGAAGCCCTCCTAGAATACTAGAAGGAACAGAGAGAAGGAGCCTGGTAGAGCCTCGTGCAGAGGACTGCTGGAGGCTGGGCTAAGTAGAGTGTCGGCTCTAGAGGGGACCGTAGTTCACCCGGCATCCCCAGACAACACGACGAGGGGTCTGAGTTCCAGATTGAGATCCCTAACCCAAAGGACAGGCAGCTCAGTGACATACTAGGACTCACAGAAGCCCGAGTCACCGCCATACTGTCCAGTGTCGCACAACATAGAGAAAGAGAATGCAACAGCCCGGAAAGGGACACTAAAGACTGTGTGAGGGGTCACAGGGAGAGCGAGGCCTGGCTGCAGAAGAGAAGGGAACCCGGAGAGGGAGAAAGCACCCGTGTATTGAGAACTGTAACTGTGCTGTAAGAACTGCAAATGACTTGTAACCTGCTGAGAGAGAACAACGAGTAAAGCTTTGGAAAACCCTGAATTGCCTCTCTTGTCTGCCTCTATCTGCACACCATTCTCCCTCATACAGATCCAGCCTGTCAGCACCAGCCAGGAGGAGAGATCCCTGCAGTGCCTGCAAGTAAGTGTGTTACATCTGCACCAGAGACTTAACCCTTACTGCCCCGGGGGATACAGTTCTTCCCACTGGAACTATACCATCTCCGCTGCCACTCCATCACCCCCGGAGTTTCTGCAGCAGCGGCGGCCCCATCACTGGCCGCACCAAGTGGGTGGCGTCACCCGTGACATTTCCCTTGTAAATATTCCCATCTTTATTATGCGGGCCCAGGGACACGGTCCGGACCAAGCCACCTGTGACTTCCCCAGTACCGACCGGTCCGGTACCGAGTACCCCCGTCCCGTGGGGGCTCCACATGTAGGCTTCCTTTCTCTCTCTCTCTCTCTGTGAGGTCGGGTAGACATGGAATCCTACTGGACCGGGTTGTACGTTCGGTGGAACGTGATTCACCTGGGTTAACTGCACTGAGGGCACTGTTAAAGGGGCTGAAGCGATATCTATCCTCTTCCCTGGGCTCTCATCCGTGGGTGCTTCAAGTGAACAGGGGGTTAGACTCCCTGGTTGTGGTGCTGGTCTCTCTGTGGTTTATGTGGTAGTCCCCACAGCTCGGTTCCAGTAACCGGATTGTTAGGGAGAGTTAGGGTAACTCTTCTGTCCCTGAGAGGTGCTTTTCTCCTGTCCTATGACCCCAGTTGCAAGGGTCTCTCACTTGCTGGGTGTGCTGGTCTGGGCCTAGTATAACTCCAGTAACAGTGACTGCACACTTCCTGCAGCTCTCCTAGCGTCTGCACACTCTACTGTTTCTCCCTCCAGGACCCTGTTTATAGGGGGAACTTGCTTAAGGTGACCAGTGGAGCTCCCCCTATGGGCCTGGGGTGAAACAGGGTGTTCTAAGGTGTTGTAGGTGGTGAGTGTTGCTTGCTGTGTACATTCTATTTGTGTACCAAGAGTTCTGTGGTGCCCCAACCAGGGTGCCAGGGTGCCACATAAGGAAGTAAGGAATTTGAACACAATACGCACATACTTTTTTAGTTTTCTAGTTGCTGTTTCATACAATTTGGTGTTTATAGTGAACTTGCTATACAGGCCTGTTCACACTAGATTGTTTTGACTCAGCTTTTGTCTGCAATTTAACTTAACCACTTGTCTCCTGGTAAGTTGGGAGAGCCCCATGGTTCTCCTGCTGAGCGGACACTGATATAATGCATCCCATGTGTGATTCATTTTGGAGCCCAGTTCATACACAGCAACTTGCTACTTATGAGGTCAGTCAGGGCCGGCGTTAGGGGGGGGGCAAACTGGGCAGTTGCCTAGGGCCCCCACTCTCTTAGGGGGCCCCCAAAGGAGCTGAACTGAAAATAGCAATAAAACAGTGAAAAAAATGTAAAAATACACATATTTGGTATCGCTGCGTTCGTAAGAATCTAAGCTATCAATATATGAAGTAAATTAATCCAATTGGTAAATGGCGTAATGGGAAAAAAATAAAAACGCCAGAATTATGTTTTTTAGGCCACCACGTTGTTACAATAAAATGCAATAAAAGGCGATCAAAATGTTGTATCTGACTCAAAATGGTATCAGTAAAAATGTCAGCTCAGGGCACATAAAGTAAGCCCTCACATATCTATGTATCTTCAAAAATTAAAACATCATGGGTCTCGGAAAATAAAAAAAAATTTTTTTTTTTTTTACAAATTTCTGTTTTTTTTTTTTATGATTGAAATAAAAATAATGTTCAGTATGTTCTTATTCTGACCTAGATAATCAACTTATGAAGTCACTCTTACCATATTACTACGGCCTGTTCCACATCTAAGGTTGGCGTGTGTTTTGCTAAATTTGCCTTCTAGCCGTTTTTAACCGCTAAAAACGCATTAAAAACGCTAGCGTTTTTTCCCCCATTGATTTCAATGGGAACGCATGTAAAAACGCATGCAAAACGCATGTGCGTTTTCAAAAACGCAAAACGCATGCATTTTTGCGAACGCAGCACAAAACGTCTTCCCTGATGTTTTGGGCAGAGTTGGCAAAAACGCATGCGTTTTCTGTTTTTGAAAACGCACATGCGTTTTTACATGCGTTTTTGCATGTGTTTCCATTAAAATCAATGGGAACAAAAACGCATGCGTTTTGATGCGTTTTTGCGGTAAAAACGCATGGAAATGCAAATTGAGCAAAATGCAGCAAAGCGTTAGATGTGAAAGTGGCCTGAGCATTTAGGGCCCACTTTAACCTTTTGCCTAGGGCCTCACTTTGCCTAAAACCGGCCCTGAGGTCAGTATGCATGGTAGCAGGTTATAATAGGGTTGTTTAGGGACCGTTCCAAAGTGAATCACCTTTCTGTATTGGGATGGCTTAAGTATTTTTTTTTGCAAAAAAAAAAAGGTATGTACCAAGTACCCTGTGTTTTTACACCATTAGCTTTTATTTATTTACTAGCTGTGAGCCCGATGCAAATGCATCGGGATTCTAGAACGTGCATTAATTTGATTATAGTAGTTATAGCTGTTAGCCTGATGCAAATGCATCGGGTATCTAAAATATGTTTATTGTTTTTTTAAATATTTTTAAATAATAATCGCATCATCAATAGCAATAATATAAGCCATAGCATTATTATTAGCAGTAATAGCAGTATTAATAGCATTATTAGCAGTATTATGAGCATTAATAACAGTATTAATAGCATTAATAGCATTATTATTAGCATTAATAGCATTATTAATAGCATTATTAGCATTAATAATAGCATTAATAACATTATTAATAGCATTAATAGCATTATTATTAGCATTAATAGCATTAATAATAGCATTATTAGCATTAATAATAGCATTAATAACATTATGAATAGCATTAATAGCATTATTATTAGCATTAATAGCATTAATAATGGCATTATTAGCATTAATAATAGCATTAATAACATTTATAATAGCATTAATAGCATTATTATTAGCATTAATAGCATTATTATTAGCATTAATAGCATTAATAATGCCATTAATAGGATAAATATTAGCATTAATAGCATTAATAGCATAATTAATAGCATTAATAGCATTATTAATAGCATAAATAGCATTATTATTAGCATTAATAGCATTAATAGGATAAATATTAGCATTAATAGCATAATTAATAGCATTAATAACATTATTATTAGCATTAATAGCATTAATAATATCATTATTAGCATTAATAATAGCATTAATAACATTAATAATAGGATTAATAGCATTATTATTAGCATTAATAGCATTAATAGCATTATTATTAGCATTAATAGCATTAATAATACCATGAATAGGATAAATATTAGCATTAATAGCAATAATAGCATAATTAATAGCATTAATAGCATTATTAATAGCATTAATAGCATTAATAGGATAAATATTAGCATTAATAGCATTAATAGGATAAATATTAGCATTAATAGCAGAATTAATAGCATTAATAGCATTATTAATAGCATTAATAGCATTATTATTAGCATTAATAGCATTAATAATAGCATTATTAGCATTAATAATAGCATTATTAACATTATTAATAGCATTAATAGCATTATTATTAGCATTAATAGCATTAATAATACCATGAATAGGATAAATATTAGCATTAATAGCATTAATAGCATAATTAATAGCATTAATAGCATTATTAATAGCATTAATAGCATTATTATTATCATTAATAGCATTAATAGGATAAATATTAGCATTAATAGCATTAATAGCATAATTAATAGCATTAATAGCATTATTAATAGCATTAATCGCATTATTATTAGCATTAATAGCATTAATAATAGCATTATTAGCATTAATAATAGCATTAATAACATTATTATTAGCATTAATAGCATTATTATTAGCATTAATAGCATTAATAGCATTATTATTAGCATTAATAGCATTAATAATACCATGAATAGGATAAATATTAGCATTAATAGCATTAATAGCATAATTAATAGCATTAATAGCATTATTAATAGCATTAATAGCATTATTATTAGCATTAATAGCATTAATAATAGCATTATTAGCATTAATAATAGCATTAATAACATTATTAATAGCATTAATAGCATTATTATTAGCATTAATAGCATTAATAATAGCATTATTAGCATTAATAATAGCATTAATAACATTATTATTAGCATTAATAGCATAATTATTAGCATTAATAGCATTATTATTAGCAGTAATATCATTATTATTAGCATTTTTTTTTATAATTATTATTTTTTATTTAATAATTTATTATTTTTTATTTATTTTTTTATTATATTTTAATTATTTTTTTTATTATTAAATTTATTATTTAGGCTGAGACACAGTTCTCTTTCAGGTCCGCTGAAAGGGCTGATATAATTAGCATATATTTAATTTTTTTATTATTATTTTGATTGAATTATTTATTATTTTTAATTTATTTTTTTATTATTTTTAAATTATTTTTTTAATTATTTTTTTTATTATTAAATTTATTTATTTCTTTAAGTGAGAGTGAGACACAGTTCTCATTCAGGTCCGCATTTTTTTTTTTTTTTTATTATTATTTTTATTTAATTATTTAATATTTTTTATTTTATTTTTTTATTATTTTTTAATTCTTTTTAAATTATTTTTTTTATTATTAAATTTATTATTTAGGCTGAGACCCAGTTCTCTTTCAGGTCCGCTGAAAGGGCTGATATAATTAGCATATATTTAATTTTTTTATTATTATTTTTATTGAATTATTTATTATTTTTAATTTATTTTTTTATTATTTTTTAATTCTTTTTAAATTATTTTTTTTATTATTTAATTTATTTATTTTTTTAAGTGAGAGTGAGACAGAGTTCTCATTCAGGTCTGCATTTATTTATTTATTTTTTTTTATTATTATTTTTATTTAATTATTTAATATATTTAATTTATTTTTTTATTATTTTTTAATTATTTTTAAATTATTTTTTATATTATTTAATTTATTTATTTTTTGAAGTGAGAGTGAGACAGAGTTCTCATTCAGGTCTGCATTTTTTTTTTTTATTATTATTATTTTTATTTAATTATTTATTATTTTTAATTTATTTTTTATTATTTTTTAATTATTTTTAAATTATTTTTTTTATTATTTAATTTATTTATTTTTTTAAGTGAGAGTGAGACACAGTTCTCATTCAGGTCCGCCTTTTTTTTTCCCCATTGACATACATTACCGGTGTGTCGGCGATTTTATGGCCGCCCACCTGGTTCTATTTGTCGGCCCTAAAATCGCGGACACACCGCTAATGCATCTCTATGGGCAGTCAGCTCGAATTCTGATTGGTCGGCGTTCAATCCGAAATCGGGCTGACTGCCCATAGAGATGCATTAGCGGTGTGTCCGCGATTTTAGGGCCGACAAATAGAACCAGGTGGCCGGCCATAAAATCGCCGACACACCGGTAATGTATGTCAATGGGGAAAAAAAAAGGCGGACCTGAATGAGAACTGTGTCTCACTCTCACTTAAAAAAATAAATAAATTAAATAGTAAAAAAAATAATTTAAAAATAATTAAAAAATAATAAAAAAATAAATAAAAAATAATAAATAATTAAATAAAAATAATAATAAAAAAAAAAAAAATGCGGACCTGAATGAGAACTGCGTCTCAGTCTGACTTAAAAAAATAAATAAATTAAATAATAAAAAAAATAATTAAAAAATAATTTAAAAATAATAAAAAAATGAGGGGCTCTTCTGATTGGCTGAGGGCAGTATACAGCGACCAATCAGAAGAGGGCCTCAGATCTCATTGAGGTAGAATGGCAGATTTTTCGTCCATTCTATCTTAATGAGAAGGAAGAGGACGTCGGAGGTGGAAGTTTGCGAAAAGAAGACAGAAGATCCCCGGGGCCGGACGAAGAGGCGGAGATGGCGGAAAGAAGAGAGAAGACCCCCGGGGCCGGAGGAAGAGGACGCCTGGCCGGACGGAGGACTTGTGGATGGGACGGACGATCAGATGACTTGAAGGCATGTAAGTGATCGACGGGGACGTTAGGTTAGGGGACGGCGGGGGCTTGGGGTGTAGGGCTTTAGGTGTTAGGGGTGTGAGCTTAGGAGGCGGCGGGGCTTAGGGGATAGGGGCTTAGGTGCGGCGGGGCTTAGGGGGCAGGGGGGGGTAGGGGTTTAGGTGCGGAATCGGGGGTAGGGAGTTAGGTGCGGCTTAGGGCGTAGGGGTTGCGGCAGAGGGTAGTGGCTGAGGCGGGGTAGTGGATTAGGGCGGCAGGGGGTAGGGGCTTCGGCGGCGGGGTAGTGGGTTAGGGGTTAGGGCGGCAGGGGGTAGGGGCTTGCGGCGGGGTAGTGGGTTAGGGCGGCAGGGGGTAGGGGCTTCGGCGGCGGGGTAGTGGGTTAGGGGTTAGGGCGGCAGGGGGTAGGGGCTTGCGTCGGGGTAGTGGGTTAGGGCGGCAGGGGGTAGGGGCTTCGGCGGCGGGGTAGTGGCTTAGGGGTTAGGTGCGGCAGAGTGTAGTGGGAGCGGCGGGGTAGTGGGTTAGGGCGGCAGGGGGTAGGGGCTTGCGGCAGAGGGTAGTGGCTGCGGCGGGGTAGTGGGTTAGGGCGGCAGGGGTAGGGGCTTCGGCGGCGGGGTAGTGGGTTAGGGGTTAGGGCGGCAGGGGGTAGGGGCTTGCGGCGGGGTAGTGGGTTAGGGCGGCAGGGGGTAGGGGCTTCGGCGGCGGGGTAGTGGGTTAGGGGTTAGGGCGGCAGGGGGTAGGGGCTTGCGTCGGGGTAGTGGGTTAGGGCGGCAGGGGGTAGGGGCTTCGGCGGCGGGGTAGTGGCTTAGGGGTTAGGTGCGGCAGAGTGTAGTGGGAGCGGCGGGGTAGTGGGTTAGGGCGGCAGGGGGTAGGGGCTTGCGGTAGTGGGTTAGGGCGGCAGGGGGTAGGGGCTTCGGCGGCGGGGTAGTGGGTTAGGGGTTAGGGCGGCTTAGGGTGTAGGGGTGCGGCGGACTTAGGGGGTAGGGGTTTAGGTGCGGCGGGTGGGGGCTTGGTGGCGGGAGCTTAGGAGGCTGCGGGGCTTAGGGGGTAGGGCTTAGGTGCGGCGGGGCTTAGAGGGTAGGGGGTTAGGTGCGGCGGGGCTTACGGGGTAGGGTCATAGGTGCGGCGGGTCGGGGCTTAGGGTGTAGGGTGCGGGGGCAGGGGGCTGTAGTGTACAGCGCGATGGTATACTACAGTCCCATGGCGCTTATGGGCATGGGACTGTAGTATACTATAGCGGTGTACAGGGTTAGGTGCGACGGGGCTTACGGGGTAGGGCATAGGTGCGGCGGGTCGGGGCTTAGGGTGTAGGGGTGCGGCGGCAGGGGGCTGTAGTGTACAGCGCGATGGTATACTACAGTCCCATGGCGCATGGCGCTTATGGGCATGGGACTGTAGTATACTATAGCGGTATGGGCTTAGGGCGGCAGGGGGCTGTAGTGTACAGCGCGATGGTATACTACAGTCCCATGGCGCTTATGGGCATGGGACTGTAGTATACTATAGCGGTGTACAGGGTTAGGTGCGACGGGGCTTACGGGGTAGGGGCATAGGTGCGGCGGGTCGGGGCTTAGGGTGTAGAGGTGCGGCGGACGTAGGGGGTAGGGGTTTTGTTGCGGCGGGTGGGGCTTGGCGGCGGGAGCTTAGGAGGCTGCGGGGCTTAGGGGGTAGGGGCATAGGTGCGGCGGGTCGGGGCTTAGGGTGTAGGGGTGCGGGGGCAGGGGGCTGTAGTGTACAGCGCGTAGTGGCTTAGAGCGGCAGGGGGCTGTAGTGTACAGCGCGATGGTATACTACAGTCCCATGGCGCTTATGGGCATGGGACTGTAGTATACTATAGCGGTGTACACTACAGTAGTATGGGCTTCTGTGGCTTGGTTAGTGGTAGGTGTCAGCGACTCGCAATGCCCGCTTCGCGGGCATTGCTTCGCGAGGCTGCAACGACTCGCAATGCCCGCTTTGCGGGCATTGCTTCGGGAGTCGCCGTGGCCGCTACGCGGCCACGGACAGAGTCCGGGGGATGAAACCTGGACTCGCTAACCAAGCCACCGGAAGCAGCGCCGCTCCGACGGAAGTCAGCTACGGCAATTATATAATAGATTGCAAGGTATTTGGACACAATACACACATATTTTTTTTGTTTTCTAGTTGTTGGTTGATACATTCACATGACTGTATTTTCAAAATCTGAGAAAAACTTTGCAATTATGCTAATCAGATAGTGATCAGATTCTAAACAGAGTGGGATCTGTTTTTCTCCGAGGTGGATACAAATTCAGTGTCACTGTCAGTCTGTAAAAATCAGGCCCACTCATCTGAGAGCGGCTCGTTTTTTTTTCGGGGACCTATAGACCAGACTGACTGATTGCCATCGCATTCCCTGAGGCAAATCTTGCATACTGCAAATCGTGAATGGCACTGCCTCATTGAATAAGGCTGCCTTCACATCAGCCGTTTTACGCTGATCGCGGCAGTTGCGGTGAAAAAAACGCAACTGCCGCGATTACCGCATAATGGCCGCACTTGCAGTTCACTTGCAGCAAGCCCCATACAATGTCTATGGGGCTTGCGGTAAGTGTGCGGCAGGTGTGGCAAGTGCGGTTTCGGCACTTGCGGCAGGTGCAGCCGCGAAAAAAACGCGGTATGCCGTGGTTTTTCGCGACCGCACCTGCCGCAAGTGCCGAAACCGCACTTGCTGCACCTGCCGCAAGCCCCATAGACATTGTATGGGGCTTGCCGCAAGTGAACCGCAAGTGCGGCCGTTATGCGGTAACCACGGCAGTTGCGTTTTTTTTCACTGCAACTGCCGCGATCAGCGCAAAACACTGATGTGAAAAGGGCCTAACATTGGTCCAAGTGCAATCCAATTTTTTATGGATAGCACTTAGGCCAAAAATATGGTCGTCTAGATGAGCCCGTGTATGGACAATGGCTTAAGAATGGTCATGTCACTTCTTTTAACCACTTGTTAAATTCTGGCATAAAAAGCACATTCAAATGTCACAATATTTTACAACTTTGGTTATTTGTACGCCAGTTTCATCCAACTCAATGTCAGTTTTTAATGCAACTGGCTCTATGTGTTACATTTGTACAAACCATTTGTCATATGTCGTGTTGAGCTATTCATTTATTCTTGTTTAATTGTTTTTTGACAAATACAGAAAGTTTGTACATTTTGCCAATACATCTCATTTTCAATGGGGGTTGAATAAGTTTGATGGTACGTGGGTTGGCTAAAATTTCAGCAAACATTTAGTTTAGTACTGTCTATTGGAAACAGATGACTAGCCTACAAACAAACCTAATGGACATGGCGCCACCTAGTGGCAGAGGTCTCGTTAGCAGCTAACACAATTTAAAAACAAACATGCCAAATGATTACATTCAATATTATTTATATTTTCGTTTTTTTTTAATATAACTAACCCATATACAATAAACTTACGATATATACTATATATATAATAAATTTAGCCAACTTACGATTTTACTTAAAAAAATGCTTTGTCCAAATTAATTTGCACAGCACTGTATTTGCATTTTGCAGAGAGAAATAAGTATTTGATCCCCTACAAACCATTAGGAGTTCTGGCTCCTACAGACCAAAAAGACACTCGTAATCAACTTTCTATCTGCATCAAAGACAGCTGTCTTAAATTGTCACCTGTATAAAAGATTCCTGGCCACACACTTAATTAATCAGTCATTGGCCAGGGTCACACATACCCATGTGCTTTTTTAAACCCTTAGAAAAACAAATCCGTCTTATTTAGGGTGCCAATAGTGTCCCCTGCGTCCTGGATGTTTTTTGGAATTTTTTGGACTTAGTTATTTTTCCACCAAAAACACATATGCGTTAACGCATGCGTCTCCCATAGGCCCCATGTTAAAAAAAGCATGCATTTTTTTTAACACACCCAAAAACGCTGCTAGCAGCATTTTTTGGGATGCTGCACAAAAAAGCTTGTGTTTTTGAAAAACGCACACACACATGCATTAACGCAGATGCGTTTTTGGACTTTGAAAAAAAATGACCAAAATGTTACCAAAAAGTGATTTAAACCAAGGATGGTATGTGTGACCCTGGCCATACTCTAACCTCTACAACATGGGCAAGACCAAAGAGCTTTTCCGGGAAAAGTTCTTAGATCTGCACAAGGCTGGAATGGGCTACAAAACCATAAGTAAGACTCTGGGGGAGAAGGAGACAAATGTTGGTGCAATGGTAAGAAAATGGAAGAAATATGAAATGCGTGCCAATCAATATCGATCTGGGCTCCATCCAAAACTCACCTTGTGGGGTAACCGAGATCATGAGAAAGGTGAGAGATCAGCCTAAAACTACACAGGGGAAACTCATTAATGATCTCAAGGCAACTGAGACCACTGTCACCAAGAAAACCATTGGTAACACATTACGCCATAATGGATTAAAATCCTGCAGTGCCCGCAAAGTCCCACTGCTCAAGAATGCACATGTGCAGGCCTGTCTGAAGTTTGCCAATGAACATCTTGGTGACTGGGAAAAGGTGCTGTGGTCAGATGAGACAAAAATTAACCCTTTGGCATTAACTTAACTTGCTGTGTTTGGAGGAAGAGAAATGCTGCCTATGACCCAGAGAACACCATCCCCACAGTCAAGCATGGTAGTGGAAACATTATGGGCCTTTTCACATCTGCAGTTGGGCTGCTTTTGCCTGCGTTTGCGTTTGTATGTGTTTTTATCATTAAAAATGCATCCAAAGCATGCTTTAATGCACCCATAGGCAGTAATGCAAAACACATTGCAAAAGCATGCAAAAACGCATGTCATTTTGCAAAAACCCAAAACACATGCATTTTTGCAAAGACAGCCAAAAACATTGGCTGCTGTGTCCAGGGCTGAGTTTGCAAAAACGCATGCATTTTGCGTTTTTGAAAAATGACATGTGTTTTTGCATTCGTTTGCAGTGCGTTTTGCAATGCAGCCTGGTGTGTTAACGCATGTGTCTGAATGCGTTTTTAGTGGTAAAAACGCACTCAAATGCAAACTCAGGCAAACGCAACCCAGCCTTAGATGTGAACTAGGCCAATGTTTTTGGGGGTGTTTCTCTGCTAAGGGACAGGACTATTTCACTGCATTAATGGGACAATGGATGGAGCCATGTACTGTAAAATCCTGAGTAACAACCTCCTTCCCTCCACAAGGACATTAAAAATGGTCATGGCTGCATCTGCCAGTACGACAATGATCCAAAACATACAGTCAAGGCAACAAAGGAGTGTCTCAAAAAGAAGCACATTAAGACTATGGAGTGGCCTAGCCAGTCTCCAGACCTTAATCCCCCAAAAAAAACTTATGGAGGGAGCTGAAGCGCTGAGTTGCCCAGCGATAGCATCAAAATCTTAATGATTTAGAGATGATCTGCAAAGGAGTGGACACAAATTCCTCCTGACATGTGCGCAAACCTCATCATCAACTACAAGAAATGTCTGACTGTTGTACTTGTCAACAAGGGTTTTGCCACCAAGTATTACCGTATATACTCGTGTATAAGCCGACCCGTGTATAAGCCGACCCCCCTACTTTTGCCCCCAAAACTTGGGAAAAC
>JARQOC010000002.1:624757067-625007541 GCA_033576535.1 Allobates femoralis
GTGACTCTAATGGTCACAGAAAAGCTTGGATTCCAATCTGTATCACCCTGCCTATATCCTCCTAGATTAGTCCTGAGAAGGACTGTTCTGGTCACTGGAAAGCTTGGACTCCGATCTGGATCACCCTGCCTATATCCTCCAAGATTAGTCCTGATCTGACTAGGACTGTTGTGGTCAGCAGCAGCAGTTTGCAGCCCTGCTCCGGATCTACCTATGAGGGCCGCAAATCTGTCCCTAAGCAGCAGCAGACACTCTCCCTACACTCACTGTCTGGATGGCTGTGTGCCGAGCACAGCGCGCCGGGAGTTATAAAGGCTCGGTCACGCTGTGCAGGGCGGCCAATCACTGCTATGCCACAACTAACAGGGCTGTGGCATTGCAGTGGTCTGCCAGCCAATCCCTGCACGTGGGCTGACTCTCAAAAGAGCGCCAACATGCAGAGATGACGACCACGAGCACAGCACGAGTATCGCGAGATTACTCGGTGCTCGGCGAGTCGCCCGAGTACAGTGATACTCGTGCGAGTACCGAGTAGTGGCGAGCATGCTCGCTCATCACTAACTATAACACAATATCTGAAGATTTTCAGAAGTGTCTCAGGTCCTATGAAGATACAACTCTTCAGATATTGTATATACCATGCCTCATGAAGAGACCTTGAAAGCTTGCTATTTATTACCAACTTTACAGTTAGGGTGCATTCAGATGACCGTATCAATTGGACCGAGATTTGATCATAATGTTCAGACTGGGTCACACATCTCCTGATCCGAGAATGACAGCTTTATATATTTCTATGCAGCTGTACCACTCGGGTCAGGAGAGCCACGTCTAGTCTGAGCATTGTGGTCCAATCTCTGTCCAATCTATATAGTTGTCTGAAACCCCCCAAGCCATTAAAAGGTATTTACCACTGAGGAATCCCAAATGTAAACATTGTGAAAATAATTAAACCTTTTATAAGCTGGTCTGTGTGAAAGGAGAGCTAAATTGTACACAATAACCCTGTGATGTATGTTCAGCTTATGTAAAATATGTAATTTATACTGAAGGTTAGGATGCTAGAACTGAACTTGGCCCAATGGAGTACAATACAGTGAGATGCTAATACTGTCTATTATATATAGATAAATAACACACTCAAACCTCTGCACCAGAAGTGAAGATCACTCTTTTGAGAACTCTATTTTTTATCACTTGTATAAGATGCATATGGTGAAAAAATAACAAACCAATAGGCGCTCACCTTTTAAATCCCTGCTGCTCCCACAAAGATGGTTCCACTGTCCTGTAGAGGACTCCTTAGGCTGCCTTCACACTGCGGCAGTGTCCAGTCCGGGGCTGTCAGAAGTGACAGGCTGGACCGGAGTTTTCCTCCATAGAATCCTGTCGGGCAAAACGGAGCTGGATCCCGGCGGGTGGTAATTAGCTGCTATCCGGCTGCTGTGTCGCCGGATGAATCGTGCAGAAGTGGGGATTTTCTGCCGATTCCAAAAACGTTGCTTGCACCGGTTTTGGAATCGGCAGAAAATCCCCACTTCTGCACGATTCATCCGGCGACACAGCAGCCGGATAGCAGCTAATTACCGCCCGCCGGGATCCAGCTCCGTGCAGCCCGACAGGATTCTATGGAGGAAAACTCCGGTCCAGGCTGTCACTTCTGACAGCCCCGGACCGGACACTGCCGCAGTGTGAAGGCAGCCTTACTTGGCTGTTGAAATGAAATGGTATGATGAGCACTTGACTCTGAAAGCCAATCATTGCTGTAAGTATGGACAACGTGTTACCGCTGCATGCAGTGTGTGGTCGGTATAGTCGCGTCAAATAAGACATCACTGTGGCCAAGTAAACAAAGAGCATTTGGGGATTACTTGAGTGAGCGTCTGTTTATTACTATTATTAATTATATGCTGTTAACACTAAAGCTCATACACAATAGATGACTGTTGGACAAACGATTCTTTGGCTGACAGCTATCTTCCCAACACCTCCATATCCATACATAGGAATACACAGCTGAGCAATAGTGTGTTTTCTATGAGAATTCCACTGCAAGACTCCTCTAAAGAGAAGAGTGACCCGTATGGTGACTGGTCTGCAAACCATGTCCTATGAGGAATAGTTACAAGATTTGTGAAAGTTTAGCATGCAAAAAAGTAAACTGAGAGGAGACTTAATAGCTGCCTATAAATATTTCTAGGGCTGACACACTGTAGAGAGATCAGCTTTATTCTCATTTGCACAAGGAAAGACTAGAAGAAATGGGAGGAGACACAGGTTAGATATTAGGAAAAAAAATTTGACAGTGAGGGTGAACAACAAGTGGAAGAGGCGGCCATGAGAGGTGGTTCCTGTTGTGAATTCATTGAAGAATTATGTTTGTGAGTTCCCTCCTACGGTTGTTGTTGGTGATGCAGCTGGCTGTGTTTGGGGGAGTTCCTCAGCTGATACTGATGATTGGCAGTCTGCTTCAGATTGGAGCATATAGGTGGTTGGAGCTGATCAATCTCTGCCAGTTGTAATTATTCCTGGAGGGTTCCACATGTCTCCCTGGTTTCTTCCTGCTCTGCTGAATCCTTGCAAGCTAAGTGAATCTTTTTTGTTTTTTGTGGCACACATGTTGTGTGCTTGAGGATCAGCTTAATGCTTGTTTTGCTGTGAGTTGTGGGTTGATATTTAGTTTGCATATTTGTTTTCCTCCTCTCAGGAAGTTTTCTTCCTAGGTTTGAATTGCTATTCACTGTTGTCTGCTGCCTCCAGTTCTGCTGGTGTTAGAACCTATTTACAGTATTCTAGTTTAATTCACAGAAGTTCCTTCAGATATAGAGGGTGTGAGTCTTAGCAGACTCAGGGTTATTTTTTGGTACTATCTGCTGTTGGAGGTTTTTGATAGTATTTTTAATACTGACTGCAATAGTATTCCATCCGGTCCTTACTATCTAGCTAGTGTGGCCTCTTTTGCTAAACTCTATTATCTGCCTGTGTGTGTTTTTCCTCTCCTGTTTCCCAGGCAATATCCGTGGGGGCTTGCTATTCTTTTGGGGTTCTGCTCTGAGGCAAGATGGACTTTCCATGTTTCCATCTTTAGGGGTAGCTAGTTTTCCGGCAGTTTTGAGGTGTCTAGGGAATGGTTAGTTACATATCACGGCTACTTCTAGTTGCGGTATTTAGTCAGGGACTGCGGTCAGTACAGTTGTCAACTACTTCTGTGAAATCTGCTTATGTTACTCCTAGGTTATCGGATCATAACAGGTTCCCCTTCAATCGAAGTCTTCAAACAGAGGCTGGACAGGCATCTGTCTGGGAGGATTTAGTGAATCCTGCTTTGAGCTGGGGGTTGGACCAGATGTCCCAGGAGGAAGAGAACTCTATCATTCTATGATTCTATAGTAGCATCTTATCTTCCATTGAACAAAAGGATCTACTGTCTGGGAAGAATCAGGATTCCCCCATACACAAAAGACTGATCCCCACTATATTGGCAGGTTTACCCAACACCAGTCTAATGTGCATAGGCCTTTCTTGAAAAGTCAGAAAAAAACTTTCATGCAGTGCATAAAGCTTCTATAGTGCTGTTTAAAATCTTATCAGCCCTTCAGAATTCTCCTTATTTCTAAATAAATTTTACTTGTAACTACATCAGATTCTCATAGAAGTCCTGAAAGAAGATTTAAAACAAAAACCAAGTAAATGAGTCAAAAATATTAGACTTTGTTTATACAAAAAAAAGATTCACTATCACATAACTTGTGAGCAGAAAAAGTATGTGAACATTTAGGATTAGCATATTGGTTTAAAGTGAAATTAGCATATGGTGTTTTCAAGCTGTGAGATAACAATAAGTTTTGAGTGGGCGTCCTGTTTTATGTAAAAAAGAGGGATCTATCAAAGTCTGATCTTGACAAGACATGTTTCTGGAAATGTATCATGGCTTGACTTAAGGAGATTTTAGAGGACTATCTCTGTAAGGGTAAGGACACACTGGCATGAAATACGGACAAGTGCAATACGATATTTGTTATTTAATGAGTTAGAACAGATTACTGTGTGTCTTCAGCTTTTTTCTCATGCAGAATCTGGATGAGAAAAAAGTTGAAACTTGCTGCGACGGGATGCGATTCTCGTGCATGAATCGCCAATGCAAGTCAATGGGTTCGACAAAATCATGGACAGCACATGGACAGCACAGGGACAGCGTAGGGAGAGCGATTTTAGCATGGTGTTTCTCATGCTGAAAAAAGAATAGACAGGATACATAGGATAGAATAGTTAGATCTGACTCACCAGTCTCCTGCTGCTACTTCTGGGGCCACCTATTAGGCTAATTGCATATTCACTGCACTGTCAGACAAACAGCCAATCAGAGGAGCTCACATTAGCTCACAAACAGCAAATCAGAGGAGCTCGCTTTGTTTTAGCAGCTGGTATTAAGCCTGAGATTCTTAATGTCAGGCCAAGTTAGACCCAGCCATTAAGAATCTCCAATAAAAGGTTAAAAACAGACACCACACAGAGAATAAAGTACTTATTAGAAAGAAAGACACAGACACGCTTAGGTTATCCATCTGTATTACCCCCACGCAGCCCTCCAATGATCCTGGTCTTCTGTCTTCTCTGTTCTGTCTTCTCTCTTCTACAAATGATTCAGCTCTGCTACATCACAAAAGCATGGGGAGGAAGAACGATTCCACCCCCTGCTCTGTGATGACTGAATGAGCAGAGGCAGCAGCTGGAAAGTGGTGACATCATCGCTGACACAGTAAGCAGTGTCAGTCATTGGTAAGCAGCGCTGGTAAGCAGGGTCTTAACCCCTATGGCTGGTTTATTAGTTGGCTCATACAGAAGCCACTGTGATATCGCCATTGTAATCATTGCTATAGTAACCACTTATTTGGTTAATATGGCAACAGTGTCAGTGATAACGTCACCGCTTACCAGCTGCTGCCTCTGCTCATTCAGTCATCACAGAGCAGGGGGTGGAAACGTTCTTCCTCCCTATGCTTTGTGATGTAGCAGAGCTGAATCATTGGAAGAACAGAGAAGACAGAAGAGAGAAAACAGAAGACCAGGATCGTTGGAGGGATGCATGGGGGTAATACAGATGGAGTCCCTAAGTGTGTCTGTGTCTTTATTTCTAATAATTTTTTCTCTGTGTGGTGTCTGTTTTTAACCCTTTATTGGAGATTCTTAATGGCTTGGTATAACTTGGCCTGACATGAAGAATCTCAAGCTTAATACCAGCTGCTAAAACAAAGCTGGTATTAACCCCTTTATTGCCCAGCATGCCACTGACTACAAGGGCTGCTGGAAGAGCATGGTAAGGTGCCTGAAATGGCGCTTATTATTAATGCGCCATTTTCAGGTGCAGCTGTGGGCTGCTAGTCTTTAGCGTGGGGGGGGCCCTATAACAATAAGCCCTCACCCCACTGAGAATACCAGCCCTCAGCTGCCTAGTTTTACCTTGACTGGCAATGAAAAATAGGGCAAAGCCCATGTATTTTTTTTGCCAGCCAAGGGAAAATTAGGCAGCTGAGGGTGGCAGCTCACAGCTGTCTGCTTTCATCGGGCTAGACTAAAAAATGCTGCGAAGCCCCATGCATTTTTTTTTATATTTATTTATTTAACACCCTATAATGCCAGGTTGGTTGCCATAAAACAGTCTAAAACAGTGTGAGATTCTCTGATTGGCTGTTTGTCTGACAGTGCAGTAAATATGCAATTAGTCAAGTAGGCGGCCCCGGAAGTAGCAGTGGGAGACAGGCGAGACCGGTCTAGCTATTCTAGCATCTATCTATCCTATCTATCTGTGTATCCTATTCAATCTATCCTGTCAACTCTTTTCTCACTTTATACAGCATGAGAAATGCCATGTTAAAATTGCATTACACACGGACAACACACAGATGTCACACAGACAGCACAGACAGATGTTAACTGAGAAAAAAGTGCACACTCGCACAGCAGTTGCATGCCAAACGGAGCAAAAAATGGATGTCACTCGTCCAACTCTCTGGGAAGCAAAACGGACCGATTTCAGTCACGTCAGTGGGTCCCTACCCTAATGGTGAAGTCATTATAAATTGTTTTGCAACCTCTTCCAGCCAGATGAGCATCAACAACTTTTATTCTGTGAAATCTCCTTTGTTCATCGCTTGCTACATTTCCAAATATGTGTCGTCAAGATCAGACTTTGATAGATCCTAGTTTTTTAAAGAAAACAGGTTGCACACTCACTCACACCTGATTGTCACCCGTTAATTTAAAACAGACACAAATTTCACTTTTAAATTATCTACTAATCATAAAAGTAAAAGTTTTTTTGACACTCACATACATGCAATATTAGATAATTTTTCTCTATAAAAAAGACAGTAAAGGTATCAAGCAGACAGTATATTTTTACCAAATAGGTTAAGAAAGCAATGAACCATAAATGTGACTAAACAAAGAAAAATATTATACCATTACATCATTCAAATTTCCAAACAAAAACATATAACAGATATGATTTCTGGTAGATAACCATTCATAAACCTTCCACTAGACTGTGTGTGAAGCAAACATATGTTCATTCTCAGTCAGATCCATGTTCACACTGAATATGGGGCATGTAACCATAAAAGGGTAAAGGGGGCGTGGCCTACACTGTGTGAAAACTCCTGACTGCAGCTGGCGAGGAAACAATGTATCAAATTACTTTAGGCTACAGCACAGTGCTGAGCAATGTCAGAATGTCAGGACCAGTGCAAACTGCTCTTTCCTTACCACAAGCTTCTGATCTGTAATTTGCCTCCACACTGCTCAGTCACGATGTCTGTTAACCCCTTCTCTGGTGTCACATTGCACTGCTCCCTATCAGCTGCTGGCTGTGACCATAAAACTCAGTTTTTAGAAGCACACAGAAAATGTGAGCAAATAAGTCATATGGCACAAAAAAAGCATGATCTTAGCTGCTATGTGACCCATCATTATAATAACCAGTGCAGTATTGTATTTTTTTTTCAATGAAATGACATTTACACTTTAATGGTCTTTTTAGATAGGTTCAGTACAAAAATGTTGAGTAAAAAGGTCAATGATTCTAAGGGTAAATCTAAGTTGAGAATTTGTTTAATTGCTGATTGTGACAGTCTAATTATTTTTTCACAATTTGTTCTGAATTGTTCTTTGGCTCTGAAAACTTGCAAATATACTTTTTCAGGATTGTTGTGAAAATCTGATGTCATTTTTGGGCAAAACTAATCAGAAATATAGGAAATTTTGAAAACGTCCCAAACTTTTAAGCACCATTGTATGACTTTGTTCACTTTCACAAACTAATTTTACTTTCATCCAGGAAACCGACCACATCAATGTGAAATTTGCAACAAGGCCTTCAAGCACAAACATCACCTGATTGAACATATTCGCCTACACTCAGGAGAAAAGCCATATCGTTGTGATAAATGTGGCAAAAGATTTTCCCATTCTGGTTCCTTCTCCCAGCATATGAACCATCGGTATTCTTACTGCCACAGGGACACTACACATCTCCCAGAAAATGGTGAAATGGCTTGGAGAAATGCATCGAACCAGTCTGAAAATGATCAATCATTGAATTCTACTGAAGAGCTGATGAATGTGGTGCAGACCTGAACTCTACCCATAGAGTATAAAAACCACAGACACTACAGTTTTTTTCTAATGAAGTATGGACCAATCAGTATTAAAAAAAATCATAACAAATCAGATTCAGACAATTTGTGAAATTATCAAATTACAAATAATTAAGTAGATTTTTTTAGTGTTCTTATTTTTGCAAAGATTCCACAAAGATCAATGTTTTCCTTATAGGACAGTGAAGGCGAACCTTTCAGAGGCCGAGTGCCCAAACCGCAACCCAAAACGAAATTATTTATGGCGAAGTGCCAATATGGTAATGTAACCTAAATTACAGCAGTGGTTATCTATCACAAGCGCTGCACAGGGGGGAGAGCCAGCAGATGCCATCTCTCTTCCCTGTGCAGTGGTTGTAGTCCTGAAACACTGATGATCAATTCAATTATTTTAACATATAAACAGAGAAAAAGATCGCCGCACTCACCGAAGCCAGGTTTTTCATTCTTTATTCGCTGAATCAATCAATGCGGTACAGCAGCATAGCAGGGAGGGGGTGCGAGGAGGAGGACGACGGTACACCGTTTCGCGGTCGTCTACCGCTTCTACGGGTAGACGACCGCGAAACGGTGTACCGTCGTCCTCCTCCTCGCACCCCCTCCCTGCTATGCTGCTGTACCGCATTGATTGATTCAGCGAATAAAGAATGAAAAACCTGGCTTCGGTGAGTGCGGCGATCTTTCTTCTCTGTTTATATTATGAAATGTGAGCTTTATCGTACGCCAGCACCGCCAGGCGACCTGCAGTTACCGGCCACGAGAGTGGAATTAGCCTATCGCACAATCCTTTAGTGCCCGGTGTTTCTTGATCAATTATTTTAACAATTAATTGATTTTAAACTTACCTTTGCAGTCTTCTCTTCTCTTCAGCAGTGGTCAGACAGCTCATGTGTACTGCACATTGAAGCTGAGCCGCTGCCACTGCCCTTTCTAGAAACAGCAGGTGGATTGATCTGTATGGAAAAACGCAGAATATTAGACAGAGCAAGCAAATTTCATACTGAAATCCTGGTCCCTATCTTGTAGCAGTATCTCCATCCTGACCCTCTCCTAGTAGCTATGTGCTCCATCCTGACCCTCTCCTTGTAGTAATGTGCTCAATCCTGATCCTCTCCTTGTAGCTATGTGCTCAATCCTGACCCTCTCCTTCTAGTAATGTGCTCCATCCTGACCTTCTCCTTGAAGTAATGTGCTCCATCCTGACCTTCTCCTTGAAGTAATGTGCTCCATCCTGACCTTCTCCTTGTTGTAATATGCTCCATCCTGACCTTCTCCTTGTTGTAATGTGCTCCATCCTGACCTTCTCCTTGAAGTAATGTGCTCCATCCTGACCCTCTCCTTGTAGTAATGCGCTCCATCCTGACCTTCTCCTTGTTGTAATGTGCTCCATCCTGACACTCTCCTTGTAGCTATGTGATCCATCCTGAACCTCTCCTTGTAGCTATGTGCTTCATTCTGATCCTCTCCTAGCTATATGATCCATCCTGACCATCTCTATGCATTTAGGGCACCATCCTGACCCTCTCCTTGCAGTTGTGCTCCATCCTGACCTCTCCTGGCAGTAATGTTCCTATCCTGACCCCCTTCTTGTAGTAATGTCTTCATCCTTATCCCCTTGCAGTATGCCCCATCCTTGTCCCCTTCGGTAATGTCCCATCCTTGTCCCCTTGTGGTAATGTCCCCATCCTGCCCCTATCATGTAGTAATGCCCCATCCTGCTGTAATGCCCTATCCTTGTCCCCTTGCAGCAATATGCCCCATCCTGCAGTAATATGTCACATTCTTGTCCCCTTGCAGTAATATGCCCCAACCTGCAGTAATGCCCTATCCTTCTCCCTTTGCAGTAATATTCCCCATCCGTGTCCCCTTGAAGTAATATGCCCCATCCTGCAGTAATGTATCTCATCCTTGTCCACTTGCCATTAATATGCCCCACCCTTATTCATTTGCAGTAATATGCCCCATCCTGCATGAATGTGCCTCATCCTTGGCCCTATGCAGTAATATGCCCCATCCTGCACCAATATGCCCCATCCTTGTCCCGTTTCAGTAATATGCCCCATCTTGCAGTAATGTGTCTCATCCTTGACCCCTTCAGTAATATTCCCCATCCAGCAGTAATGTGCCCCATCCTTGTCCCCATCACATAGTAATATGCCCCATCTTGCCCCCTGGTAGTATTGCCCTATCCTTGCCCCATCACATAGTAATCTGCCCCTTCAGCCCCATTACATAATAATATGCCCCATCAGTCCCCATCACATAATAATGTGCCCCACCCTGCCCCCAGCACCTAATAATGTGCCCCACCAGCCCCATCACATAATAATATGTGCCATCCTGCCCCATCACATAATAATATGCCCCATCTGCCCCATCACATAATAATAATATGCTCATCAGCCCCCATCACATAATAATATGCCCCATCAGCCCCATCACATAATAATGTGCCACATCCTGCGCCCATCATATAATGATATGCCCCATCAGCCCAATCACATAATAATATGCCCCATCAGCCACATTACATAATAATGTCCACATCCTGCCCCATCACATAATAATATGCCCCATCAGCCCCATCACATAATATGCCCCTTCAGCCCCCATCACATAATATGCCCCATCAGCCCCATCACATAATAACATGCCCCATCAGACCCATCACAGGATAATATGCCCCATCCTGCCCCCTGTTACTATTGTCACATCAGCCCCCATCACAGGATAATATACCCCATCCTGCCCCCTGTTACTATTGCCCCATCAGCCCCATCACAGGATATGCCCCATCCTGCCCCCTGTTACTATTGCCCCATCACAGGATAATATGCCCCATCCTGCCCCCTGTTGGTATTGCCCTATCCTGGCTGCTGTAAATAGATACAAAAAAAAGTCATACTCACCTTCCTGCAGCTTTCCTCTCCTGACATCTTCTGCAGTGCCTTCTCCTCCCGACCTGCGCGGAGTGCGGTCACATGACCCTGTCACATGACGCTGGCTGGGAGGGCGGGGCTAGGAAGAGTGTCGGAGAGAGGAGAAATGTCTCCTCTGATCCGACACAGCTTTGAACTGCCGGCGCCGCGGCGCGCGCGGGCAGATCAAAGCAGCAGTGTAGTGGCAAGGCCACGTGCCAGCGGAGGCGGCTCTGCGTGCCCTCCTTGGCACGCGTGCCATAGGTTCGCCATCACTGTCATAGGATTACTTATATTGCCTGTAATGGTTATACAGTCACAAAATTATCAAATGATGCTAATGCAAATTCTGTTTAAAAAAAAATATGGGTCAGTAAGGGACATTTGGAGGAAACGTTCAAATAATTAACTTCTATTTATATGGGTTTATCAACAAATAACTTATTATACATATATTTTTTTTCTATTTTTTTTCTATTATATATATATAATATATATATATAAAACTAATTATGTTTTATGTGTAAAGTGATGAACAGTAACATGAGTACTACTAAGAAAATACATTTGCCTATGTTCTATATTAATGGACAGTGGGTCGTCAGAAACTATAGTTTGACACTGAATACTGTGTTTAAGAAGTCATCCCACTTCTTAGAATCCAAGTGTTTAAAGTTTTGAAAAGAAACAAGCTTTAGGCCAGGATTCCAGTTGCAGGAGCGATGCAAGAGACTTTATCTCTTGCATCGCATTCCCCAGCTCTCCTGACAGGAGCGTTGAGCTCCATGTGTCTCTATGCAGTTCCACACTCCAATCTGGAGAGCTGTCGGCTGTGTTGGGGACTGCAATGCAAGAGATGTTCAAGTCTCTCACATTGCTCCTGCAAGTGGAATCCTGGCCTTAAAAGGGAACTCCGGGAAAAGAAAACTTGTTAGTACTGTCTCTATCCTACATGATGAGAAAAACAGAGAGGAGAAGCTCAATGAGAGACACCCGGTGGTCTAGTGGGATTAGTGGAGTCTGTGGAACAATTGGCCTCTCACCTTAGAGGGGTTGTGCACCTCTGCACAACCCCAGTAACACGCTTGTCGGCGGAGGCACACCGTTTTTGCTGCCATGTGGGTACTCCTGTTTCGGTCGCGTGATCCTTGATCCGATTATGTGATCGGCGACCCAGGAAATACATCACCGCAGGTCCTCAACGTTAGAAGGCAATCAGAATTGGCCCGGAGCTGCTCCTGCCACGAACCCTCATAACAGGGACGTGGTATTTGGGGATAAATAAAAGCGGTCTCAATGTACCACATGAGGAAGATAGAAGTCCACTACCGAAATGCTTTGTGGTGAAATAAAAGGTTTGTCACCAAATTACCATTTGTCCCTGTGGTTTCTGGACCCCAGTGCTCTTACACGATGAAGCAGAGCTGTACACTGCAGTTCTAGGATCTATGCATTGCTTATATATCAATAATATCATATCTTCTCTTCTGTTCTCAACCCCCCCCCATCATCAGGGGTCTGAGAAAATCAGCCTGACAGTTTCATGCTGCTGGTGAAATCAGGAGGTGTTTTGGGAGTCTGGACCCTGGAGTTTCCAAGATCATCCTACATTCCCGCCTCCCCACACTACGGTATGGGCAGGGGGTGTGGCCACTGGTCCCATGGTCACAGTACAATCCTGCCCCTGATATACCATCCTGTGTAATGTAACAGGGGTGTTCTGGCTTGAAATAGCAATCATATCACCAAGCAGATATAAACAAAAGCTGTGATCTTTTGCTGTATGATGGTGCATAATGTGTACTGTCATGTATCCAGGCTAGTATCACAGGATAAGCATTTCATTGATTTATTCAGCACTGCCATGGTCTCTCCTCCCCCATAGCTGAGAAGAATGCAAAAAAAAAAATCAAGAATTGACATACTGCAGATCTGAAAAAATACTTTGTAGGTTCATATCTGCAAGGAAAAAACAAGCAGCATGACATATTAGAAATCTCAATCACTTTCCTGGTACTATGAAATGCAGCATTTTTGCATCGCTAAATTGCCACAAACTGAAGCTTGTGAACAGGCATATTTGTAGTGTATACTGCAATTTATTACCCATGAACCTGAAGTGTCACATAGCCTAAAATTGCCTGGGTTCAAGACCATAACACAAATAGAAAGTACCTTCAAATGGATTAATAAACTGAATAAACTATAATACTTTATATATATTCCTAGATTTAGATTGATATCATAATATAAGACAATGTATACTTGGGAACATTACAATAGTATTCTACCTTTATTATATATTACTTGATAAGGTGCATACTATAACTTGTGCATGCCTTTCTGTGACTGAGGAAACAGTGAGGAATCTGGGATCCATAGAAAGTTTCAGGGGAAAGGAATTTAGCAAGTTGCAATGTGGTAGGGGAGACCATGGCAGTGCGGAATAAATCAATGAAATGCTTAGCCTGTGATCCTAGCCTGGATACATGACAGTACACATTATGCACCATCATACAGCAAAAGATCACAGCATTTATTTATATCTGCTTGGTGATATGATTGCTCTTTCAAGCCAGAACACCCCTGTTACATTACATAAGATGATATATCAGGGGCAGGATTGTACCGTGACCATGGGGCTAGTAGCCAGGCCATGCCCCAGACATGCCTCCTGCCCATACAGAAGTTTGAGGAGACGGGAATGTAGGATGATCCTGGAGCCCCCAGGGTCCACGCCCCTAACACACCTCCTGCTCTCGGCAACAGCATGAGGCTGTCAGGCTGATCTTCTCGGACACCTGGAGGTGAGAGCTGAAGAGCAGATATTATATTATTTATTTATAAGCAATCTATAGATCCTAAAACTGTAGTGGACAGCTCTGCTTCATCATGTACGAGGGCAGAGACAGTACTAAAAAGTTTTCTATCCCCGGAATTCTAAATTAATGATGATGTAGGCAGAAGTGTAACATGAAGTTACAGGGTCCCCCATGCGAGATCTGTAAGACTGGAATAACAGGTGTAGTTATTGTGCCATTTTTGTATCAAAAAGAAAGACTATTATCAAGGAAAGTCTGTAAGGCCAGTTTCACATTAGCGGTCGGCTCCGCTGCGTATGGCAGAGGCCTAACGCACGTGGCGATGCATGCATTGTGCGTCCCTATGCTTAACATGGGAACACACGGTGTGTTATTTTGTCTGCGGATGGACGCATTTGCGCCCACATGCGGTTTCTCGGAGCACAGAAACGCAACTTGTTGCATTGTCTGTGCATCTGAGGAAGTATGATTTGTACGCAAGCCTCTGCAAGTATACATATCATATATGGAGCCTAATGGGTATGCAGGGCCATCCGGATGGCAACGCAGGTGAATGCCGCAGATTTTCTTCTCTGCTCCCGACATCATCACATCATCTCTTCCTCCCAACAACTCCTCATCCCCGCATCTCCTGCTCCCGACATCTCCTGCTCCCGACATCTCCTCCTCCTGACATCTCCTCCTCCTGACATCTCCTCCTCCTGACATCTGCTGCTCCCGACATCTCCTTCTCCTGACATATCCTCTTCCCGACATCTGCTGCTCCCGACATCTCCTCCTCCCGACATCTCCTCCTCCCAACATCTCCTCCTTCCAACATTTCCTCCTCCCGACATCTCCTCCTCCCGACATCTCCTCTTCCCGACATCTCCTCCCAACAACTGCTGCTCCCAACATCTCTTCCTCACATCTCCTCCCAGCTTATAATGGTTTCCTATGGACATTTTCATATAACTGCATGCAGACAATCAGCGCAGCGTTCACATGAAAATGTCTGCGTTCGGCACTGCATTTGCGTATTCACCCCATACGCTGTGGTGCCGAACGCTAATGTGAAACTGGCCTAATATTTCACCTTTGTATCAACTTCTGTGTTTGGCTTGGAACAAATGCATCATAAACTCTATGTCTTATTCCTGTATAACTTTGCCCCAAATTAGTTTTTAATGGTATAGTCCTCTTTTGGGTCATCAGGGAACTGTGCTTAAAGACTTAAGAATTAGGTGAAAATTATATTTCTGCACCCGCACAGTTATACCCCTGGCACCAACATGATTTTAACATAAATTGCCCTTATATTGTTCAAAGCTGAACATTAGTGTACCAAATAACCACTATTTCCTATGTATATAAGTATAATATTCTGAGAGAAATATGTAAATTTCCAGAACTATTTCAAGGGTGCTAAGCTTTAACCAAGACTTTAATATGTCACACAACCAATGGAAAATGAGGAAAATGTATATTATATTAAATACTTATGCATTTTAGTAAAGTATGTCAGATATGTTAAATACTTAAAGAAGATCTTTCATCAATTTTTCCATGTTGAACTGTACTCACAATGTAATAGTGTCTGCAGAGTGGAGTAAAACATTTTTTTTTTAATTTTTCCTCTATATTAAGGAGATGTTAGCAATCAAAGTATTTGTCACCTAATAAGTTAACTGGTTTTTAAATCTAAGTGGTTGTTATCAGATAGCTTTCACTGGAGGTGTGTATTTCTTCCCTCTGTAGGATACTAACCAATCATAAGCAGACAGCAATACTCAGAATATAAGAAACACACCCCCACCATAGCTTAGAGCAGATTTCTCAGCTTGTGATGGTGGGTTTACACGTTGCGATATCGGCGTCCAATTTCAATGAAAAGTCACGTGGTTCGATCGTTGGAGCCGATATCGTTCCTGCGTTGTATGGTGTGAACGTCCAATACGATGCAGGAACGATGTCAATGCGATATCGGGGATTGAATGAGCGTGCTCTCCAATGCTCCGATATTGAATGGAGATTGGAGCCAGATCGTGCTGTGTGACAGCCCAACTCCGATGTGTACTGCCACGTCACCCATTCACTCCCATGTTAAATGGTTGTTCCTGGGTTGGGGGGCGTACACATCGTCGGGACGTTGTATCCCGATATCGTGCTGTGTAAACCGGCGATGCGGTGCAGGGAAAAGCGCGCTCAAAAAGTGCGCTCCCGCGTCGTTGGGATGTATAATGACGGACAATCTTGATCTCCAGGTCTAACCTACTGCATGAGTCAGTGTGAAAGGAAGGGCAAAACACAGCTGAGTTTACCTGTGTCACATTACAAATCATTCAATCAGCTATCCCGATTACTGGGGTATGTTAGCCATTAAACTGCTGTGCTGAGGCAACTTGTACTCGCTCTACAGCTCTGCGGTAAGATCAGGGCTGTCATTACATCTTGTACAATAGCAGTCTGTTTGTCCTGTACTACTCCTGTGTGAGATGTAATGACAGCTTGTTCTGATTTTATTGCTGAATGATTATAAGTTGCTATGAGCACAGCAAACATAAGTGTGGAAGACCCTACCCTATCATACTAGGCGCATATACAGAGAAGCAGCCCCAGCTCCTACCATCAAAAAGTCCTACTGAGCCATAGCCCAGAGCAAGCCATGAACCCTGGCAGCCTGTCCCGCCAAAGTCATCTACACAACCTGACAAAAGCCAAAATAAAAAAAATGTCAGAGAGGGGCAAGCTGCAATATATAGAGGGTTGGCAGAGTGAATTAGAGAACTCCCAAAAACTCACAATCTACCGGTGACTGCGGAGGGACTATACTCTGGCCCCATATCTGGAGAATTTACATCACCCCAAAGACAGGCAGACCCTGAGTCTGTACAGACTGAGTGCCCACAGTTTAGAGGTGGAAACAGGGTGGCAGACATACAAGCCACGAGAGAACAGACTGTGCCACCACTGCCAGTAGGGGTCACTGGAGGACAAGGCACACTTCCTGCTTCACTGCAACAAAAACTCAACAGTGAGGGCCTTCCACTTCCAGAGACTTTCCATTCACAACCTGGACTTCCCATCCATGGACGAGGAGAGGAAACTCTGCATACTACTGGGGGAAGAGGAATCAACAGTAGAGATCACTGCCCAATATGTCACCATATGTCATAAACTGAGAGAAATTTATTTAAAATCCCCAAATGGACAATTATTCCCCAAATTGTGCCCCAACACCCCATTCCCACAATCCCTGATCCCCTCCCCTGTCACACTTATTTTTCTTGCTTTGGTAACACTAAATGTATTTTGGTCCTGCCAATAAATCCTATTTGAGTTTGAGTGACCCTGACATATCTCCAGACAAACATTAAGGAGAAGGGCAGTACAACAGAACTGACAGTGCTAGGAGAGAAGAGCTGATAGAATGGACCTTATCTGAAAGGTGTTAGTCATTTGTGCCTTCTAATTATGCATGAGGTTAGACCAGGAGATCAGGTCTGTCTGTTATTATAGATCTCATACACTAAGAAATCTGCTTTGTACTATGGTAGGGGGTGTTCTTTTTTCCTGTGTGTTGCTACCTGCTTATAATTGTTCAGCATCATTCTGAGATAAAAAGTACATGCCCCCAGTGACAACTATATTATCTCCCACTTGAACCTAAAAAAGTTAACTTATAAGGTGCTAAATATTTTGGTTATATCTCTGCAGAAGACAAGTGAAATTTAAAAACAAAATTGTGAAAGTTACTTTTTAATACCTATATACATAGAATAATTTCACCTGAGAATATGATATTTAATGTAGCACTAGAAGTAAAATTACTAACATAACAGGAAATAATTACCGTATATACTCGTGTATAAGCCGACCCGTGTATAAGCCGACCCCTCTACTTTTGCCCCCAAAAACAGGGAAAACTATTGACTCGTGTATAAGCCTAGGGTGGACAATGCAGCAGCTACCGGTACTGAAAAATTTTAAAATGAAAATAGATAGGAATAAAATGTTGAACTTTTATTTTAAATAGAAACAGTAAACTACCAATGCAGCAGACCACTGTCCTGTTATAAAGCCCCATATCACTGGTATATAGCCCACCATCCCTGTATATAGCAGCCATAACTAGTATACAGTTGCCGCCAGCAGGGGTAATACAGGCCCCCCAGCAAGGGTAATACAGGCCCCCCCGCAGGGGTAATACAGGCGCCCCCGCAGGGGTAATACGGGCCCCCCAGCAGGGGTAATACAGGCCCCCCCACAGGGGTAATGCAGGCCCCCCCACAGGGGTAATGAAGGCCCCCCACAGGGGTAATGAAGGCCCCCCACAGGGGTAATGCAGGCCCCCCACAGGGGTAATGCAGGCCCCCCACAGGGGTAATGCAGGCCCCCCCCAGGGGTAATGCAGGCCCCCCACAGGGGTAATGAAGGCCGCCCCCCACAGGGGTAATGCAGGCCCCCCACAGGGGTAATGCAGGCCCCCCACAGGGGTAATACAGGCCCCCCACAGGGGTAATGCAGGCCCCCCACAGGGGTAATGAAGGCCCTCCACAGGGGTAATGAAGGCCCCCCCCACAGGGGTAATACAGGCCCCCCACAGGGGATGCAGGCCCCCCCACAGGGGTAATACAGGCCCCCCCACAGGGGTCATGCAGGCCCCCCCACAGGGGTAATGCAGGCCCCCCCACAGGGGTAATGCAGGCCCCCCCCCCACAGGGGAAATGCAGGCCCCCCCAGCAGGGGTAATCTCACCCCCTCGGCTCGGTCTGCAGGCACCCGGGTCCCCCAGCTGCTCCGTCTGCGTGCGCGGCTTCTAATTCCGGCGTCCTCCCCGCTCTTCCAGTTTGAATGCGATCATGTGACCGCGGTCACATGATCGCATTCAAACAGGAAGAGCGGGGAGGACGCCGGAATTAGAAGCCGCGCACGCAGACGGAGCAGCTGGGGGACCCGGGTGCCTGCAGACCGAGCCGAGGGGGTGAGATTACCCCTACTGGGGGGGCCTCTATATACATGGGGCGGGGAGGCAGCGGGGAGGCTATATTGTGCAGGGGAGCAGCAATGTACTATGCGCTGCTCCCCATGCATAATTAATGAGCGGCACCACGTGACGTGCCGCTCATTCTGCAGCCTCCCCCCGCCTCCTCCTGTGCCCGGACACAGCCCCCACCACACCAAACAGACCTCAGACAGTATATGACTCGTGTATGAGCCGAAGGGGGACTTTTCAGCCCAATTTTTGGGCTGAAAAAGTCGGCTTATACACGAGTATATACGGTACATTAAAGGTGTTGTCTTATTTAGGAACTTTAATTTCAAACACCCTATTGGGAGATATTAGACTTGGGTTGAGAGTATGGAATCCCACTCTATCTGGACTATTTTTTTCTGCTAAGCTGAAGAAAAGGAATTAGTGCAGGTGTAATGTACAGTATAGTACACCATTATGATGTTCCATGCAGGGCCGCACCGTCCATTGGACAGTGTGAGCCCAGTCATTCAGGCGGCAGCCGGCAGGGGGAGCGGCAGTGCAGAAGGGGCGGCGCCTCATGCACACAGCCTCCCCCTGTCATGGCGCCGGCCGCTCACCCCGCGCGCACCGCAGGTAAGCGGCGACCGCCGGGGGAGAGTCACAGCAGGGGCTGCAACAGCACCCCCCCCCCCCGGTAGTCACGGCCGCGGCCGGCAATCACTGCCGCGGCTCAGGCGGCGGTAGCGAGGCAGAATGGGCGGCAGTGCTGGGCTCCACTAGCACCCCCCCCCTCGTAATCGGTGCCGCGGCTCAGGCGGCAGTGGGGCTTGGTGCACCCCTGGTTCCATGTATATATTCTTTTTTGTATTATTAATATTTTGCACAATGATTCTTTATAACTACTAATTTGTATACATTTACATACCTATCCATAACAATATTCTTGGCAAAGTTCATCTTGGCTTGAAAAGTTGTTGAAAAATGTGTTAATCACTTTTCGATGGAACAAAATAAAGTAACATTTTTAAACAAATATACATACATGTTGAACTTTAGTTGGGCTGTGGAATCTTCTATTCTATGGTCTTGGGCGGTTGACCTATTCACAAAGGTCGAAGTTGAACAGTACCGCAGAGTTACCAGATTAATATTCTAAGGATATGTCACAAGTATCATCATTGGGGGACACTCATCTCCAAAATGTGAGCTAATGACGCCAACAATAAATGGCAAAGTGGCCTCTGGTAGGCATTTCTAGCCATTTACATGGAAGTTATGGAAGCAGCAGCTTTGGATATACCATAAATGACTGGAAGTAGAATGCCCCTCTAAAGTAAACCTGACATCTGATACGTGCTGCCCAGTCTGTAAGTAGTACGAACCAGGCACTTGCTGTATTATGCTAGCCAGGTATGTTTGTTTCTGGAACGCTTTGTCTTTTCAGAGAAAACCCTACCTTAATAGTTGTTGGGGACCAAGATCGCGCAGTAGACTAGTCAGACAGGCGGGTCCTCAGCAGCTTCTCCTCGCACATTGCCCTGCATTTACAGGTCTCTGCCTACAAGTGTATGTAGGCAGATACTTGTCAGTCACTGTTGGGGGGGGATGTGAGGAGAAGCCCCTGGGGACCTACCTGTATCATATGTCAGGTTTACTCTAAAATCTGTGATGTGAGTTACTACAGTAATTACTAATCTCTGAGGTGCAGAAAAAGACTAATAGCAGAAAGTAAATATAGTAATATTACTACTTACTGGTAGCAAATAGAGGTAAAAACAATCCATGATCAGGTCCAGGAAATGGCGCAGTAACAGCTAGGGGTAGTCAGAAGCAAAGTCCTTCAAGCCGAAGAAATCAGAGGGACAAAACAGAATATAGAGGAGCAGGCAGAAAGAGGAATCAGGTCACAAGCAGAGAGACGAGTCCAGGTAAAGTAACTAATCAGGCAGGTTCTGGCTCAGAGCACACAAAAATTAGTCCTACACACCCAAAGGCAAGTGTACAACTGACACTGAATAGGGCAGCAAGCTAGCTTAAATAGAGTCCTAATCAAGTGAGCTGAATGCAGGTGATTTGCAGCACAGAACCAGCCCAGACTGATAATCTCCACAACAACCTAGTAACAGACAAAGGCAGTGTGGAGATCATGACAAAATGATGTTCCTTTTATTTCTAGGAGTAGATTGACTGCAGACCTGAAGAGTTGTCCCTAAAATCATGAGCCTTGCATTTATATAAAGGCTCTTTGGTTTCCTCAATGTATTGGTGAATGTACTCTGCATAATTGGGACAATATAAGGTGCGCCCAGGGTAACACAACAGATGCAGCATTATATGGCACTGGCAGTACTAGCATTGAAGGTAGTAGCAAGTTAGTGAAAGTTAGAAAAGTAGTCTTGATGAAGGCCAGGACCGGTTACATTGGAAAGAAGACAAATGTTAGCTGGTGTTGACCGAGAGTCTCTTACAGCATTTTATTTGGAGGAATGAAGGCAAATCTGACTCTTTGGATGACACTGCATGTATGCACATGATATAGATGTTAAAATTCACACTTTTTACAGTCATGCATAACCAACTTTTGTAGAAGACAATGCCAATTATAGAGTTCCTATGAAAGGAACATCTAAGTTCCCCATCGTCTCAGTAAATCTAAGATGGACTTACTAATTACTCAAACTGCTATATGGCATTGCGCACAATGGGCCTGATTTATTCTGGTATTTCAGATTGTTTTTTGTGGAAGTTTTAGTTTTTTGCGCTTTTTGTGCACCAAAATAAATTTTCCCATTGTGCCCTTTTTTTAAATCCATTGTGTATTCTATACATTTTTTGTCTAAAAATTTTACAAAATGTGTGACATTTTGCACTAAAAAGTTACATAAAAGGCACAAAAATTGATATTTTTGTCTTGGTGTAAAATTCATTCATTTTGATTAATTTGGGGTGCAAAAAAAAAAATGCTTTGAGTACTGGGACTAAAAAAAGGAACTAAAAAGAAAACACAAATTATATATTAGCTGAATATGTACCTGTACCATATGTACCCTGTACCATAGAGATTGGAAGCACAGCAATCTCAGAGACCTTTCAGCTGCTGCCTAATTAAGCCCTGCTTATGTTAATGCAAGCTCCAGTGACCCCACTACACTGGTTCAAATTATATATTAGACCCAAAGATGCAAAAAGTTTTTCATATGTAATGTTTTGGTTAGTGCACTATTATTTATGTTTATTATATACAACATTTTACATGTATGGCACATGTAGGTCCATTTGCTGATGTTCCATGACTCTCTGATGTAATACAAAATCTTGTATTTGTTCATAATAAATGCAAGCACCTACTAAATGTATCATACACATGTAATTACCATGATACTTTAAGGTATCAACCACTGAGGACTCTCAGATTCTAATATTTTTCCATGATACTTTAGTGTGTTTCTAGGCATTCAGTGCTTGGTAACTATTTTATTACATGTACTGTACAAAATCAATGCACATTTATTCACCAATAATGATAATAAAAACAACTTTATACTTCATAGCAAATAAAAGAAACACAATACCGTAGCACATTGTTTTATACTACAAAGACCATATTTAAGCCTGAGAAGTAAAAGTTATATAAATAGATTAACCGGTTGTGGTATAAATTTACTCAGTATATTAATAAATGTATATAGTCCCTTATCCATGCGATTTATTGTGTAGTCTCTGATTGCATCAAGAACTTGTCCTATGGCCGAACTCTAAGTATTCCCGTAAAGCTGAAGGGCGATATCATAGAAATACATATACAAGACACCTTTTGTATATTCATTCATGTTCATTTGAAATGACAGATAATTGACCGATGAGATAATATTGATATAAATGTAAATACCCTACAACAAATTTTATATAAAAATATAAGGGGAGACAACAGAGGCGCAATGGTGCCCTATCATTTGGCATAGATTAGGGACTAAACGGTACAAACAGGTTTGCACTAACCTGGTCCAGTTGTGAATCCCACAACTGGAATAAGAGCGTTGGTTTTAGTAATGTAGGCTGCTGCTGGACCTCCACCTCCACGGGACCGTGGGTACTTCAAGAGTTCTGGGATCAAAGGTGTGTTGCAGTCCGCGCTGCCCGATCGTCCAAAGGATCACAAGGGAAACAATGTTCCAAACGAAATTCTCTTTATTCTTATAAACCGACGCGTTTCGGCGCCCAATCCTGGCACCGTCCTCAGGTATCCTGAGGACCCTGAGATACCCTGAGGACGGTGCCAGGATTGGGCGCCGAAACGCGTCGGTTTATAAGAATAAAGAGAATTTCGTTTGGAACATTGTTTCCCTTGTGATCCTTTGGACGATCGGCAGCGCGGACTGCAACACACCTTTGATCCCAGAACTCTACAACAAATTTTGACAGACAAAATCTGAAAAAGGAGCGATACCAATATGGACAAAAATATCCAATACTTTGTCTCAAAGATAGATGTTTTTACATACGACTAATAAGTAAGCTGCATTTATTAGCATTGACTTTATAATAAGGACCAAATATGGAAGTAATCTGGACAAGAAACATGTTTTTTTCATGTAACTACAATGCAGTGCAGGTCATGACTTAGAGGGTTGGTCCATCTCAGATCACTGTTGAAACCCACATGTATTTTCAATTATTTATTTTACTCCCTTATATAGCACCATTAATTCCACAGCGCTTTACAGACATCATCATCACTGTCCCCATTGGGGCTCACAATCTTAGTTCCCTATCAGTATGTCTTTGGGAGGAAACCAACTCAAACACAGAGGGTAACTACTCTCCTTATTGAGATTACGGTAATCCTGCCTGCTGGCATGAGAAGACTTTTAGCCACAATGCTACTCTGGGAGATATGTAAGTTGTCTCTTCGGGGGGAAGTAGTTGAACTCTAGTGCCACCTATTGTAGGTACCAATCCTAAAAGTTCCTTTAATGAGCCTTTCAATATGACTTAGGATTTATGACATATCAGACACTGAATCTACAGATGCTGCATTTAGGGGTGATTAACCCTCATCAATGCAGTGTATGGAATCTGATATGGCTGTATGAGGGGCTATCACCAGGTGAAGGGAATAGCTACTCTCCTTATGGAGATTTATCCTGAATGCCAGCAGTGAGGAGACTTTTAGCTGCAATGCTCCTCCAGGAAATATTCAAATTGTAACTTTATATAGACATATCAGATCCCATACTTTTCACTGATGAGGGGTAATCCCACCGAAACACAGCGTCTGTATATTAGGGCTCTGATTTGGCACAAATCCTGTCATATTGAAAGGCTCATTAAAGGGTTAGTTTTGACTTTTCAGATTGCTACATTAAATAGGTGGTACTAGAGTTCATCTACTTCCTTCCTGAAATGACAATAAATACTGAGAAAACATACAAATTCCTTGTAGATGTTCTCATTGATTGGTTGGAACAACGCAAAGGTATAGTGCTGACCACTGAGCCACCATGCTTGCTATTTGAAGAACAGGACTCTGCTGCCTGCTGTCCAGAATTGAGAAGTGGCTATGATTTTTTGTTTGAAAGGGAATACTGAAAATTGTCAAACAAACATCCCGCAACTTTCAGAAACCCTGTATAAATGAAAAGAGAGAGAAGTACAAGTGCATGTGTAGGCACTTATCCACTGACAACAAAGCTATAGAGCACCACTAGAACCAGAACCTGCATCTACCAGACATTTATGAAATATCATGAGTATATGGCATCAATTTTCAGAATGGGAGTTTCTCAATATTGGGAATTAGATATATGTTGTACATTAAATCAGATGTATGGAACCTTCCCATTTTAGCAGGATAACTAACCTTCTAATGTATATGGTGGTGTTCTAACAGGTCATCAAGATGTTGTATTTCAACCTTTCTGATCCATGGTTCTGATAGTAGGTATACCTCCGCCAGATGTGTCCAAATGTGACTACTCCTACTGAAAACACTGGCACCCCTGGTTGAGAACACATGTGTATGTGGATGGTCAGAACAAACATTCAATTATTTGGCCAGATCTATGAATCATGGACACAACTGCATACATTCCTCTGAGAGCAAAAGCAGGAGTATACATGTTAGACTGCAAGTAAGTGGGAAAGTGATCCATTTGTTCATAGTGGCTTATTGTGACTCAGTACCCCTTTTTAAAATCTTTAATTGCACAAGAAAATCAAATAATGTCTGGAAGGACAGATTTCTCTGAGTGACATTGAGCAGCTTTTATTATTAGATGTTTCCCACCATATGAAACACATACATTGAACATCTGAAAGAACTGGAGCTGTAGTCTAAGGCCGGCTTCACATCACGGTTTGGAGCTGTCAAGTTCTGTCTGGTGTTTTCCAGAAACCTGACAGCCCTGGACGAGCAGAAACTGAGGGTAAATATGCCCTCCGATCCTGTCTTAAACAGGAATCGTTTCTGCTCATTTCTGCTGCTGTCCATTGCTGAAATTTCTGCACCGCATGTGCAGGGGAGCTGCCGCGGTGTCAAAATTTCAGGCGTGAAGCTCTCCATGGTGGTGAACGTCAGCGCCAACACAGTAAAAGGCATCCAGAAAACAATTCTTGTTTGCTTGCCGGATCCGGGGCGATCTGGTGTCCATAGACTCCCATGTTATGGGCGCCGGATCACCCCAGATCCGGGAGTATCAGGTTCTGTTCGTTTTTTGCACCGGACACAAAAAATGATGCAGACTCTGATTTTGTGTCCGTGCAAAAAATGAACAGAACCAGATTCTCCCGGAAAAGCACAAAACCGGAGGCCAAATAAGGCCAATCCTTCACCATAGGGACACATGGGGACAAAACTGGATCAGGTTCTGTCCGGTTCAAACCAGAGAGAACCTGATACCACAAAGCCGTTGTGTGAAGTCGGCCTAAACCTTGGTCTGACAGATGGTATACACACATACATCAGATCTGTGAGCTGTCAATAGAAAAAATTAAAGCCATTTTAGTTTTTCCCATACTATTATTGTATCAGCCACATAAAAGTGGATACATTTCTTAGGGAAGGAGAGAAGAGAGTGGAAAACAAAAGCTAATCCCTCCTGTCCCAGAAGGTGGAGACGTGTGTGGTATAGAGAAGAGCGGATCGTATAAAATTAGAATTTGACACCTTTGCCAGATTTACCCCCAAATTTGTGTAGCAGTAAAAAGATTTGCATTAAATCGCAATATTGCAAAGCCTCTAAATGCTTGGAAAATACTTGCATAACTTTCTGAGGAGTCCTAGGACTGTATTTAACCACTTTTGAGCTCTTTTTTGCAAACACAGCCTTAAAAATGTCCAAGTGGTATCTACGTATCTGGCTAGGGGAAACAGACTGAAACCAACAGCAGTATCCAGGTGGTGTGTGTACTGGTATATTATTGGACAATCACAACAGGGAAGTGTGCAATACATGTGTATATATATATATATATATATATATATATATATATATATATATATATATACACTGTATATTAGAAGTAGTAGTATTTTTACAACATGCACACTTTGTGAGGTAGTCAGTTATACGTAAACTACTGGACTGTGGAGGATTTTCCATTGTATTGTTTTAAAGAAAAAAAAGAAAACAAATCAATTATATATACATATATATATATACATATATATATGTATATATAAAAATTCAGGAAGCGCACACTTTCTATGACACACAAACAAGTAGTATATCGCAGGGCAAAATATTCAAAGTCGCACTGACTCTGCAGGTCCAGCACCTCTCTATCACTTGAATGTTTGGATTATTATTCACAGACTGAGGCTACCACTGTCATATTCACTCAGTTTCAACACTGCAATAGTACAGCTCAATCTTATTCTATACTTTTGTGGAATAAGCTGTGCACTCCGACCTACTATCCTTAAAGAGGACCTGTCACCAAAACAGGCATGGTGATCTAATTACAGCACTGGATACAGCATGTCTGCAGCATGCAGACAAGGGGTCACCCAGCACTTGAGCAGCCCTGTACCCCGAGATAATACAGTTAGAAAACTTACATGCTACAGCCACTAAGGAGGTGGCTAGGGGCTGCAGCCAAGGGCAGATTCACACCCCCTACCTGTGTAATCTGCCCACCGCTGCCAATCATTCTCTCCCTGTCTGCAGCATTTAAACAGAGTTTTTTTTTCTCTCTCCCAGAAAGTCTGTTAGCCCCGCCCCCTGAGGGGCGGAGCTACACGGAGAGAAAAAAAACTGTGTTTAAATGCTGGAGACGGGGAGAGAATGATTGGCAGCGGTGGGCAGATTACACATGCAGGGGGTGTGAATCTGCCCTTGGCTGCAGCCCCTAGCCACCTCCTTAGTGGCTGTAGCATGTAAGTTTTCTAAGTGTATTATCTCGGGATACAGGGCTGCTCAAGTGCTTATGGACCCCTTGCCTGCATGCTGCAGACATGCTGTATCCAGTGCTGTGATTAGATCACCATGCCTGCTTTGGTGACAGGTCCTCTTTAAACTGTAAAAATACAAAAATGGCACTGCCAGGCAGGCTCCTTTTATAGTGATTGTGATAGGCATTATGGCACTACGAGGAAGCCCACGCACCTGTCCCTGATGTCATTGGCCCGCTCTCTGGCTGCTGCAGCTTTTAGCTGTATGCACCTTTTTATTGCGATTCTTGTAAACCAAATTGTAAAGAGTCCAAATTTGAGAAAATTCAACTGAAGTTGATTTGCAGCAAATTGATCCACTCATCTCTAGTATGGTACCATAAATCAGCATGGTGAGCATTGCTTTCATGTTTTTTTATTGGGGTCTCTTTCTTCCATCCTGTCTGACTACTTCTAACTTGACTGCAGCTCTCAGCAAATGAATCAGCTTATGTGCTCCTAGTTCCAGCTTGTGACCATAGGTGAATGCTGGGACTTCCAGTTTGACAGCAGTTAGAAAGTTGCAGGTTCAGAGTTAGATCAGAGACACACAGAACGAGATGCATGCGAGATACTTGCACGAGTTTCATATGCCTCACTTGGCATGGACACCAGGTCTTCAGGACAGAAGCACGTCAGCTGCATGTGGTTATGTCTCTGGCCTTAGGCATAATATACTATACATGTCTTTCCAAATATCTGCTCAATCACATACAATCAATAGTCCGGAAAAAAATATGAAAATGCAAATATATAAAGCATAATATAAAATAAATTGCAAATAAATTTAAATATTTGCATTCAACATAGTAACTCTTACAAGGAGTCACATCCATTGTGTAAGTTCCAGCTTGGACAATCTCTTCTAATGGTAGTAAGTTTGTGCCATTTGCTCCTACCACTAAGCATTATTATTTGCTTAAAAAATAGGTAAGAACCAGTGGCGGAGATATCATTGGTGCAATCTGTGTAGCTGCACAGGGGCCCAGGAGGCAAGAAGGATCACTTCTACCTCCAAAAAAAGTGGAATTGTGCATTACGGTAAGCTATTGAACTGCAAAGGGCCTATATATTGTTCTTACACAGTGGCCTCCTCAGTGGCGTAACTTGAATCTCCTTGGACTCAATACCAAAACTCCAGTGGGGCCCTCAATTATTGTAAATCTTTAATAGCATTAGTCTTTTTCTATACACCAAAGGGACTTTTGGGACCCCCTAGGGTCCAGGTGCGATTGCAACCCTTGCACCAAATGTAGTTATGCTCCTGGGCCTCTTCCATCTGTGTCCACCACTGCTAAGAACACAGTCATTGTACCTTGAATATCTTGTACAGTCAGCTTTAAATCGTCAACATAAATGTCCGTGCTGAAGACCTGGAAAACAATAAGGAAATTTTTGTCCGAGACTCCTGATGAAAGACCTACAGTCCTACAAAGGAGTGGACAGTTCTATGTGAACTTTTGCCGCACATTCATTTTCTGTGCAGGGTGAATTTTTACATTTCTCTGGACTGTCCTGGAAGATCTCATCATAGTAAGCAAGAAAATTTTCCACAACTTGATTTTGGTAAACCATATTAGCAGCAATGTTGGCAAACTGCTCCTTTTCTGGTCTCATCAACGTGGGCCCAAAAACAATACCAATGTTCTGAGTGGTCATCCGATTCATCTCGGACTTCTCTCTGACACTAGGGAGAGAAAATAACATTGAAATAAATTATAATAATGTCAAATAATAAATTAGTTAATATTATCTAATACTAGTACTAGATGTCATCTGCCTGCTGCTTCATTCATTAGGCGTTGCTTCATGCAAAGTCTGTGGAACATGTTGTTATTATTATTATTATTATTTATTTATTTATATAGCGCCATTAGTTTCCACGGCGCTTTACATATGGAAAGGGCAGACAAGGACAAGTACGATATATGTGGACGAGGACAAGAACAGTATATGTGGACAGTCAAGTCATACAGGTGAAGGAGGGGAGAGGACCCTGTCTGCGAGAGCTTACAGTCGAAGAGGGACGGGTGGGGATACAGTAGGAGGGGGCAGTGCCGATCATGAGAGGGTGCGGTGGACCGGGTCTCATTGCAGGTTGTAGGCTAAAGTGGAACAGGTGGGTCTTTGGGTGTCTTTTGAAGGTTTCCAGGGTAGGTGAGTGTCTGATGTGTTGGGGCAGAGAGTTCCAGAGTATAGCAGATGCAAGGAGAAATCCTGTACGCGGTTGTGAGAAGAGGAGATGAGAGGGGTGTTAAGGAGGAGCTCTTGGGAGGATTGCAGGTTGCGTGAGGGTAGGTATTGGGAGACCATATGAGAGATGTATGGAGGGGGCAGGTTGTGGATGGCTTTGTAGGTCATAATTAGGGTTTTAAACTGGGATCTCTGAGAAATGGGGAGCCAGTGAAGGGCTTGGCAGAGGGTGGAGACAGGGGAGTAGCGGGAATACAAATGGATTAGTCAGGCAGCGGAGTTTAGGATAGATTGGAGAGGTGCAAGGGAGGTAGCGGGGAGACAAGTAAGCAGAAGCTTGCAGTAGTCAAGGCAGGAGATGATGAGAGTATGAATAAGTGTTTTAGCCATGTCGTGGTCAAGAAAAATGCGAATCCGGGAAATGTTTTTGAGCTGGAGTCGGCAGGAGGTGGCGAGGGCCTGGATGTGGGGCTTGAAGGAGAGGGAAGAGTCAAGGACTACCCCGAGGCACTTGGCATGGGGGACTAAGGAGAGTGAGCAGTCATTGACAATGATGGATAGGTCGGGTAGTGGGGGAGAGCGGCTTGGAGGGAAGACAATGTACTCAGTTTTGTCCATGTTCAGCTTAAGCAAGCGAGCAGAGAAGAAGGATGAGATGGCGGACAGGCATTGTGGAATTTTGGATAGTAGAGAGGTGTCACGGGTGGCGCGGGTGACAGGGTGGAGGCCACGCGCAGACGATCTCAGCGTTTGGCCCACCAGCCATAATGGTGGAGGATGGTCCATCTCTTTCAGGGGCATTTACCTTCTGTTTAGATGAAGAGAAGGTGTGATGAGATCTCTCTATTTTGGGGAGACGGCTGTGGAGGTCTTGTGCTCGGTCTGGTTGTATCCACCTGTATTGTAGGTCTCTAGGACCCAGCAGATTCCTTCTACCTTTATAAGGAGGTTCATTACCCTTCCTCAGTGCAGGTGATATTTCCTTGTGGACTCTTTATCCTTGCTCCAGCAGAAGCTGAGGTTGTGAGCTCGCTGTGGTCTGCTGAAAGATAAGTGTTTCTTTTCCCCAAATGTCTGTCTTCCCTGGTGTTTGTCTTTAGTTGTTAGTGGAGGGGTCTAGTGCACCTCTCCATCTGATCCTTAGATAAGATAGTGCTAGGATCAGAGAGGGACGAGGTTCGTGGTCGGCGACAGTTGAGGAGACTGTACAGGGACGTTAGGGCAGACAGGGTCAGCCCTAGTAAGTCTAGGGGTCACCGTCTCCTTCTTGTGCCCTTAGCAGTAGGGACCCCTTATTCCCCCCCCCCCCCCCCCCGTCGTTATCCTACGCTGGGTGTCTTCCCCACTCCCAGCGTGACATTATCACCTGCCATAACTGTAAGTGAAGGAAGGGGAGGATTCGATTTTTCTTCCTTTCCTTATGGATCCTGTGTCGGCTTTGGCCCAGCAGCTGCAGACCTTGTCTTTGGAGGTCGCGGACCTTCGGTCGGCGCTGCAGGGACCACAACCGCAAAATGGTGTCTTGGGGAATCAAGCAGTGGGTCTGGCCAGACCGGAACCTAAGGTTGCCCTCCCTGACAGGTTTTCAGGAGGCAGAGATAAATTTACGGTGTTTAAAGAGGCTTGTAAATTATACTTTAGGCTCAGGCCGTATTCCACTGGTGAGGAGCAGCAGCGTGTAGGAATCATTATATCATTGCTGCAGGGGGATCCCCAATCCTGGGCTTTCTCTTTGCCACAGGACTCTACTTGTCTCCAGTCTGTGGATGGATTTTTTGACGCCCTAGGCCTCATATATGATGACCCTGACCGTGTCTCTTTGGCTGAATCCAAATTGCGCCATCTCCACCAGGGGACTCGGTCGGCGGAATCATATTGTTCTGAGTTCCGCAGGTGGGCTATGGACACGAAGTGGAACGATCCGGCTCTCAGGAGTCATTTTTGCCAGGGTCTTTCAGAAAGGCTGAAGGATGCCCTGGCAGTGTATGAGACCCCTCCGTCCCTGGAGGCGGCTATGTCGTTGGCTATTCGTATGGATAGACGCCTCCAGGAGCGGAGGGGTAGACCTCCTGCAACTGGGAGTCCTTCTCGTGGTGGTTCCTTGTTGCCAGGTGGTCACACGGAGGGTGAGTCATTTCTCCCGAGGGGGGAGGAACCTATGCAGCTTGGAGGAGCGGCGGCCTCGAGGCTCTCCTCCGGTGCCTCCCGGGGTAGGGGGAAGGGGGTCTGTTTTTTCTGTGGGAAAGGAGACCATTTTATCGGGGCCTGTCCCTACGCTCCTAAACGGACGGGGGTGCCTGGACCTCATGTGACTATGGGGGGTGTGGGGGTAGTCGAGCGGGAGGTGTGTGTATCCTCCGTTTGTACTTCCCGTTTTCTCCTGAGTGCAGAGGTGGCGCTAGAGAGCAAAACGGAAGGCATTTCTGTGTTTGTGGATAGTGGTGCGGGGGTCAGCATGGTGGATGCTCGCTTTGTACACACTCATGGGCTTAACCGCTGTTTATTGTCTCGCCCCATCCGTATCTATGCCATCGACTCAGCACCTCTTGCTCAGGGTTGTCTCACGCATATCGTACATGACATTAAGTTGACGGTTGGACCCCAACATCAGGAGACGATATCTTGCTATGTTCTGGACGGTCTCCCCGCTCCCATCGTCCTGGGCTTGCCTTGGTTGATTAAACATAATCCCGTAGTAGATTGGCAGTCCCGGGACATTGTGGAATGGAGTGATTTTTGTTCTGAGAATTGTTTGGCTACATCCTTGTCGGTGGTGTCTGCTGCATCCCTGCCCCCATTCCTATCGGAGTATGAGGATGTGTTCTCGGAGAAGGGGTGCCGAGACTTGCCCCCTCATCGGGCATATGATTGCCCGATCAACCTTGTTCCCGGAGCTAAACTGCCCAAAGCTAGAATGTTTACTATATCCGGTCCTGAAAGACAAGCAATGAAGGACTTCATTTCCGAGAGTCTAGAGACAGGTCACATCAGGCCCTCCACGTCGCCGGTGGCGGCTGGTTTCTTTTTTGTGAAAAAGAAGGATGGGGGCCTCCGTCCTTGTTTGGATTTCCGGGAATTGAATCGGATAACTGTCCGTGATCCATACCCCCTCCCTCTGATCCCTGATTTGTTTAGTCAGGTTGTGGGTGCCAAATGGTTCTCCAAGTTGGATTTGAGGGGGGCCTACAACCTGATTAGGGTCAGAGAGGGGGATGAATGGAAAACTGCGTTTAATACCCCGGACGGCCATTTTGAAAGTCTCGTGATGCCGTTCGGGCTCACTAACGCCCCTGCGGTCTTCCAACATTTCGTCAATGATATTTTCCATCATCTGGTGGGTAGATTCGTAGTTGTTTACTTGGACGATATCTTGATCTATTCTCCCGATATGGAGACGCATCAGTCCCATGTCAAACAGGTGTTGCAGGTCTTACGGGACAACAAACTGTATGCAAAACTCGAGAAATGTGTTTTCGCCGTTCAGGAGGTTCGTTTTTTGGGGTACCTCTTGTCGCCGATGGGTTTCCGGATGGATCCGGAAAAGGTCCGGGCGGTGCTGGACTGGGAACAGCCGGACAATCTACGGGCTTTGCAACGGTTTTTGGGGTTTACCAATTTTTACCGTAAATTTATTAAGAACTATTCGGTGCTTGTGACGCCTCTTACGGACATGACTAGGAAAGGGACGGATTTTTCTGAATGGTCTGATTCTGCTCGCCAGGCTTTCTCCTCCCTGAAGCGTTGTTTTGCTTCCGCGCCTGTCCTTTGCCAGCCCGATCTTTCTCAGCCCTTTATTGTAGAGGTGGATGCGTCTGAGGTGGGGGTGGGGGCTGTATTGTCGCAGGGCCCTTCGCCTGGAAGATGGGTGCCCTGCGCGTTCTTCTCCAAGAAGTTGTCGTCGGCCGAGAGGAATTATGATGTCGGTAATAGGGAGCTATTGGCTATTAAGTTGGCTTTTGAGGAATGGCGGCACTGGCTGGAGGGGGCTGTCCATCCTGTCACGGTTATTACCGACCATAAGAACCTGTCTTACCTTGAGTCCGCCAGGCGTCTCAATCCCCGGCAGGCCAGGTGGTCTTTGTTTTTTACGAGATTTAATTTTACCGTCACCTACCGTCCGGGGGTTCAGAATGTGAAGGCGGATGCATTGTCACGTAGTTTTCCGGGTGGTAGTACTCAGGAGTGTCCCGTTCCCATCTTGCAGGAGGGGGTGGTTGTTTCTGCTCTTTGTCCTGATCTAGAGGGGGAGGTGTTGAAGGTTCAGGGGGGCGCCCCTGCCTCCTGTCCTTCTGGGAGGCTTTTTGTGCCGTTCTCTTTGCGTCTCAGGGTGCTGTCAGAGCATCACGACTCTGTGCTGGCAGGGCATCCGGGCGGCAGGGCCACCTTCGATCTCTTGTCTCGACGCTTTTGGTGGCCGGGGTTGAGGAGGGACGTAGCGGAATTTGTATCCGCCTGTAGTGTGTGTGCACGTGCTAAGGTTCCGCATACCCGTCCGTCTGGGTCTCTCATGCCATTGTCTATTCCTGAGAAGCCTTGGACACATTTGTCAATGGATTTTATCACCGATCTCCCGGCGTCTGCGGGCAAGACGGTGGTACTGGTAGTAGTAGATAGGTTCAGTAAGATGGTTCGCTTTGTGGCACTGCCCGCACTTCCTAATGCTCGGACTCTGGCACAGGTGTTTGTAAGTGAGATTGTGAAGCTTCATGGGGTTCCCTCCGATGTGGTTTCTGATCGCGGTACTCAGTTTGTCTCCAAGTTTTGGAAGGCCTTTTGTACACGTTTGGGGATTACGTTGTCTTTTTCTTCTGCTTTTCATCCCCAGTTTAATGGTCAAACCGAACGTGTGAATCAGAACTTGGAGACTTACCGGAGGTGTTTTTGTCTCTGACCATCAGGAGACTTGGGCAAGTTATTTGCCCTTGGCCGAATTTGCCCTTAATAATCGTCTTCAGGAGTCCACTGGCAAGTCACCGTTCTTCGGTGCATATGGGTTTCATCCTCAGTTTGGTACTTTTAGTGGTACGAGTCCTTCCGGAGTTCCGGAGGAGGACCGTTTTACCTCGTCCCTCTCCTCGGTTTTTGGCGGGGTGTACAGAGTAGCTTGAAGCTCTTAGGTGACAGGTACAAACGTATGGCTGACAGAAAGCGTGCGCCAGGTCCGGACCTATGTGTGAATGACTACGTGTGGTTGTCTACCAAGAATGTGAAGTTGAAGGTGCCCTCTTGGAAGTTGGGGCCCAGGTTTATTGGCCCCTATAAGATAACCGCCGTGATCAATCCCGTGGCGTTTCGTCTTGCGTTGCCTCCTGCTCTTAAGATTCACGATGTGTTTCATAGGTCGCTCCTCAAGCCGTATGTGCCGTCGTCTGACCCGTCTCCTTTGCCTCCTGAGCCCATCTGTGTGGCGGGGAATTTGGAATTCGAGATCTCGAGGGTGGTTGATTCTCGCATGTCGCGCCGTTCTCTTCAGTATTTGGTGCACTGGAGGGGGTACGGTCCTGAGGAGCGGATGTGGGTGCCGGCGTCGGAGGTGTCCGCCGCTAGGCTGGTCCGCGCTTTTCACCGTTCCCATCCGGATAAGCCTGGTCCTGAGTGTCCGGGGGCCACTCGTAGAAGGGGGGGTACTGTCACGGGTGGCGCGGGTGACAGGGTGGAGGCCACGCGCAGACGATCTCAGCGTTTGGCCCACCAGCCATAATGGTGGAGGATGGTCCATCTCTTTCAGGGGCATTTACCTTCTGTTTAGATGAAGAGAAGGTGTGATGAGATCTCTCTATTTTGGGGAGACGGCTGTGGAGGTCTTGTGCTCGGTCTGGTTGTATCCACCTGTATTGTAGGTCTCTAGGACCCAGCAGATTCCTTCTACCTTTATAAGGAGGTTCATTACCCTTCCTCAGTGCAGGTGATATTTCCTTGTGGACTCTTTATCCTTGCTCCAGCAGAAGCTGAGGTTGTGAGCTCGCTGTGGTCTGCTGAAAGATAAGTGTTTCTTTTCCCCAAATGTCTGTCTTCCCTGGTGTTTGTCTTTAGTTGTTAGTGGAGGGGTCTAGTGCACCTCTCCATCTGATCCTTAGATAAGATAGTGCTAGGATCAGAGAGGGACGAGGTTCGTGGTCGGCGACAGTTGAGGAGACTGTACAGGGACGTTAGGGCAGACAGGGTCAGCCCTAGTAAGTCTAGGGGTCACCGTCTCCTTCTTGTGCCCTTAGCAGTAGGGACCCCTTATTCCCCCCCCCCCCCGTCGTTATCCTACGCTGGGTGTCTTCCCCACTCCCAGCGTGACAAGAGGTGATGTCGGGGCCAGACAGGCAGATCTGGGTGTTGTCGGCGTAGAGATGGTACTGGAGGCCATGGAACTCAATGAGTTGTCCTAGGCTTAGGGTGTAAATAGAGAAGAGTAGTGGCCCCAGAACCGAGCCTTGGGGGACACCAACAGATAGGGGGTAGGGCGAAGAGGAGGTGTGGAAGTTAGCAATGCTGAACGTCCGGTCTGTTAGGTATGAGGAGAACAAGGAGAGTGCAAGGTCAGTGATGCCAAGAGATTCTAGGATCTGAAGTAGAAGGGAGTGGTCAACAGTGTCGAAGGTGGCAGATAGATCAAGCAGGAGGACAGAGTAGTGTTGTTTGCTCTTGGCAGTTAGTAGGTCGTTGGTGACTTTGGTTAGGGCTGTCTCAGTGGAATGGTGGGTCAGAAACCAGATTGTAGGCGGTTGAAGAGGGAGCAGGAGGGGAGGTGGGAGGATAGTTCTGAGTGGACGTGCTGTTCAAGTAGTTTTGAGGCGAAGGGGAGAAGAGATATGGGACCAGACAGGTAGATATGGGTGTCATCGGCGGAGATGGTACTGGAGGCCGTGGGACTCAATGAGTTGCCCTAGGCTGAAAGTGTAGATGGAAATGTAGAGGACCCAGAACCGAGCCTTGGGGGACACCGATGGATAGGGGCTAGGGCGAAGAGGTGTGGGAGTGGGTGACGCTGAACGTCCGGTCCATTAGGTATGAGGAGATCCAGGAGAGTACTAGGTCAGTGATGCCAAGAGACTCCAGGATCTGAAGTAGAAGGGAGTGGTAAACAGTGTCGAAGGTGGCAGATAGATCAAGCAGGAGGAGGACAGAGTAGTGTCGTTTGCTCTTGGCAGTTAGTAGGTCGTTGGTGACTTTGGTTAGGGCTGTCTCAGTGGAGTGGTGGGGTCAGAAACCTTATTGTAGGCGGTCGAAGAGGGAGCAGGAGGGGAGGTGGGAGGACAGTTCTGAGTGAACGTGCTGTTCAAGTAGTTTTGAGGCAAAGGGGAGAAGAGATATGGGGCGATAGTTAGAGACAGATGTTGGGTCGAAGGAGGGTTTTTTGAGGATGGGTGTTATTAAGGCGTGTTTAAAGGCTGAGGGGAAGATGCCAGTAGTGAGTGATAGTTGAAGAGATGGGTTAGGGTTGGGATGAAGACAGAGGTGAGGTTGGGAACGAGGTGGGATGGGAGCGGGTCGTGGGCGCTGGTGGTAAGGTGTTACCGTGACAGGAGGGAGGAGAGATGGTCTTCCGTTATTGGGGAGAAGCAGCTGATGGAAGTAGAGGGAAGTGTAGGTAAGAGGGGAAGATATATTTACAAGTCAGAGAACATTTACCAAATTGATACAAGTGAAATACCAGTAATACATTTTGTGTTTTGTATTAGGCTCTTCAACCATATCTGTTTTGATACTCATATTTCTCATAAATAGCAATTCTGGAGTAATTCGTCTCTCTGTATTGTGCTGCTCCTCTGTTGTTTCTACTAAAAATTAATGACAAAATTGATAATTGGGTTTTAGCAAAAGCCAAAGAGGCATATCCCTATGCAGTCTGATACTGATTGGACATCCAATTCTGCAGGGACACACTCCAAACTGGTAACACTCTCCTATCAATTAATAATCCTGGCAAAATATATGTTAAAAGCAGGGTTGTGGAGTCAGAATCCTGGAGTCTGTGTCCATTTTGCAGAGTTAAGGCCCCGTCACACCTGGCGACGGGGCTGGGGATGTCGGCGGTGACTGGCAGGAGCGTGCACGTTTATGGTGCCCCGCCAGCGTCGCCGTCCCCCATTTACATGGGGTGACATCTCCAGCCCCACGCCGGCGAGCTGTCAGGCGGCATCGCCGCTGGGGTGTCTGGAAACCCCAGTGGCGATGCAGGACACTGGGAGTCTATGGCTCCCATCGCCTGACAGGTCGCCGACGGCCGGTTACATGGGGCGTTGTGTGCACATAGCCCCAGATCGTCCTCCTGGTTTAAGAGCACTGCTCTGAAACCAGGCGACTGCCCGACGGTGCTGACATCGCCTCTTTACATGAGGCGACGTAGGGGGCGATGGTGCCCCAATAGGCCACACCCCTACGTCGCCTATGTGATAGGCTGCGATGTAGCCCCATGGGCTTTAGAGTAGGTAGAAATTTCCAACTCCAAAAATATATAATAATTGGGAACAGTAGTTCAATGCAATATGTGCTGATTATTATTATTATTATGCATTATTATTATGTTCTATCTAAATATCTTGACTATTGTGTCATAAAAATGATTAGAAGCCAGATGTTCCCATTTTACTACAATAAATGTATCACTTAAATATGAGCCATGAATGAGGGAGTTTGAGGCAGAGTCAGAGTCGTGGAGTTGGAATTGAAGTTGGAGTCAAGGAAACTGAGGAGTCGGTGGTTTGGCTTACCGACCCAAAGCCCTGGTTAAAGGGCTGCCTGTTAGCATCAGTGGGTGAGAAATCAGGCGACATAGCCTTTTTTTACGTGTCTTGGGCAACATGTCAACTTCCTATCTGAATTACTGGATTAAGTCATAGAAGTTAACATATCATAAATAAAATGTATATAACTATAACAATAGCCTTGCATAAAATCATGAAATGTGATACTGCAAAGTTAAAGGTGATCTTAGAGAGAAGAAGTATGCTGTATTGGTCACTGACCGGTCAATTGTATCACTTATATTACTCATTGGATAAAGATGAATACTATACTTCTACATAGCACAGATTACAATAGTTTGCCTGGAAGAAGTTGATGTTCTGGCAGGAAGAATTAAGCTCAGTCACTTCCCTCTTTAATTTATCTGGCATGCAGATCCTGAATCACACAGGCAAACCTGGCCAGTGGATGGACTTGTGTACCGCAGCTGCTTGCAGCCCTAGAGAAATTTATACATCGGCAGGCAGGAAGTGAACGAAAATGACTCAATGCAAATGTTAACCAGAATTCCAGAAAAATAACTATTTCTTCACTTTTTCTGCCTGTAATGAAATCTGCCAATTTTCTCTGCTCCTATTTCCCTTCTATTGGCAGAAAATGATCTGTTAGTCAAATACCTTGTACTAACTAAAAATCAAGCATTACATCCTATTAACTCCTATTAACTCTTCCTGCAGGATGTCATAAATCTATGTTAGGCTAAGGACACACTACTATGGATGAGCGGACCAGCAGATGTTCCTGTTTGCCAGGTTTGGCCAAACTATAGTTAAAAGTTTGATTCAGTACCCAAACCCCAAATGCCATAGAAATCAATGAGGAACCAAACGTTTGTGCTGTAAATAACTGTAAACTGGTTGTAGTAAGGGCTGGGGGCTGCAAAAAAAAAAACAAAATGGGGGTGAGAGCAGCACAATTGCCCTGTAACAAATGTGGATAGGGAAACTGCTTAAAATAACATAGAATAAAACAAATCTGATGGCACAGCATGCAAACAACTCTTGTCTTCACTTCAGCATTAGTGATGTGTGAGTGCATTTGGCACTGCTCCTTACTTGATTGAGCTTTAGGGTGCTCAGGTAATTAATTACTTGGATGAAAGTTGCGAGTAAGAGATCAAGTGCCATGCTCAGTGCCAATCCTAGTAATAGGTTAATGGGGTTGATGTCAGTTGTGTAATGTCAGCTGGCATCAAGCCGAGGGGTTGGAAATGGAGAGGCATCTATAACACACTCCCATTACTAACCCACTATGTGTAAAGTTGAAAAACACACACACATACTTGAAAAATATTGTGTATTTGAAAAAAGACCTCCCTACACTATTCCTGTGATGTCAGGTGCATGAGATAAAATTTCATGCCTGCACATTCTATCTCCCTATATGCCTTGCATCTTTCTTTGCACAGGTGCCAGTGAGTCAGTGTACTAGTCATTGGTAAACCCCTGGGCAGAAGGAAAGTGAAGCCTATGCCCTTAGAAGGGTGGAAAAATGAGGAGGGATGAAGGGAGATATAAAGCACAAACGCAAGATTTCATCTCATGCACCTGACATCACAGAAGTGTAGTAATAATGAAGAGAATAGAAAGGATATGCTAATGAAGTGAGGAGGCAGCTTTTTCTTCAGGACAACAGCCTGACCCATAGCCTGGAAGAGTTCATTAACATAAAGTAATAAAAGATTACTCCTCACAACAAGGAATGAGATGTGAGACAGATAAGCATCACTTTTTTTAGTCACTCTATAACCTGCATGGACATATTAATGGCTCACCTATCTCAAATGTGGTGACAAATTCCCTTTAATAAGAATAACCATTAGTGGTTGTAATGTTGTTCTCAGACAAGTATTGAATGGAGTGTATGTGTCACCGAGGTACCTAGCCTCAGTGATGTGAAACCCAGCAAGCAGACTCCAGCACAGATAGTGTAGTGCTGAGAGTTTTCTATTTTTTTTAATGGATCCAAATAGTGGCTCCTGGTCCTAGGAGCCGCTGAAAGAGCTGGGTGGGATCGGCTGCTCCCTTAACTCCAGTTCCAGGTCTTGAAATGACCTATTTAAGGCCATTCAGCTACCTCAGATGTGATATTTGTATGGAGGTGGAAGGACCTGATGGATACTGGTCAGTCTTTGCCAGGGGCTAAGTTTAGATTTGTCTTTGCATGGATGAGCCTGCTCTGTGAATACCATATCTGCTATATGGACTGGGGGCGGGTTTATACCTTTGTGTTACAAGAAGGCCGTTTTCTGTTTATTTTCTGAAGGTTTATGAACTGTAATAAACCTTCCTCTTTGTCATAAAGATATTATGACTTGTGTGTACTTCAGCCAGAAAGTGAGGATCTCTAGTTGTTTATTGGCTTGGTACTTCTGTGCTAGCTTTGCTGCATCTATCACGCGATCGAGCAGTCAGAGAGAAGAATTGCTATTCCTCCTTTAAAATCAACAGCATGGCGCAACCAAGCATGCGCTCTCACTGCACAGTAATACTGCTAGAGTATCAGGTACCTTCTCAGCATGTTAGGCTATGGGTTGAACTAGATGGATGTAAAGTCTACCTTCAACCTTAATAACTATGAAATTATGTGCAACATGACATGAAAGAACCACAGTCCTTATCTGTGATCCACCAAGCAGACAAAAGCCTCTGACAAAGATTTTCAGTGGACAAATTCTGGAGCGGCAGGCACTTTAGAACTAGTGATGAGCAAGTACCAAAATGCTCGGGCCGAGCATCCCAAGATACTCGTGTACTCGGCCCGAGTAACGAGCCCAATGTTATTCTATGGGAGACCCGAGTATTTTTATGAAATGACCGCCGGCAGCATGTAGAAACCCTAAAAATGTCACAAAAGTCTCAGAAGAGTGCTGAAATGACATGGCAACACCATGGGGAAGACCCCTGGAAGCATTTCTCACTCAAAAGTCACAGCTGTGAACAATGTTGTCCGAGTTTCACGCCAATTTTACGGAGTCACCAGAAAACCTTCCAAAATGACACCAAAATGAATATTCAGGGTGGAAATGTTAAGGGCACATACCCAATAGTGAGATACAGCTGGTGTATGTTCACTTTTTGTGATTACATGAAAGATTTTACGTGAAAACATTGTGCGGCACGCCGATGTCCCTGAGAAGAGAGTACATGAAGTCCTGTCTTGACATAATGTGCCCATTTTGAGGAAGTGGGTGTATTGTAGTATTTTCCTTTACCAGGGCAGTCCAAAATTGTGAGGTTCACCAATGACCCATGGATACAGACGTGCAGGAGGGCCTGTAAACCTGAAGTGGGTGTATTGTAGTATAGCCCTTTGGCAGGGCAGCCAAAAATTGGGAGGTTCAACAATGCCCCTGGATACAGACGTGCAGGAGGGCCTGTAAACCTGAAGTGGGTGTATTGTAGTATAGCCCTTTGGCAGGGCAGCCAAAAATTGGGAGGTTCAACAATGCCCCTGGATACAGACGTGCAGGAGGGCCTGTAAACCTGAAGTGGGTGTATTGTAGTATAGCCCTTTGGCAGGGCAGCCAAAAATTGGGAGGTTCAACAATGCCCCTGAATACAGACCTGCAGGAGGGCCTGTAAACCTGAAGTGGGTGTATTGTAGTATAGCCCTTTGGCAGGGCAGCCAAAAATTGGGAGGTTCAACAATGCCCCTGGATACAGACGTGCAGGAGAGCCTGTAAACCTGAAGTGGGTGTATTGTAGTATAGCCCTTTGGCAGGGCAGCCAAAAATTGGGAGGTTCAACAATGCCCCTGGATACAGACGTGCATGAGGGCCTGTAAACCTGAAGTGGGTGTATTGTAGTATAGCCCTTTGGCAGGGCAGCCAAAAATTGGGAGGTTCAACAATGCCCCTGGATACATACGTGCAGGAGGGCCTGTAAACCTGAAGTGGGTGTATTGTAGTATAGCCCTTTGGCAGGGCAGCCAAAAATTGGGAGGTTCAACAATGCCCCTGGATACAGACGTGCAGGAGGGCCTGTAAACCTGAAGTGGGTGTATTGTAGTATAGCTCTTTGGCAGGGCAGCCAAAAATTGTGAGGTTCAACAATGCCCCTGGATACAGACATGCAGGAGGGCCTGTAAACCTGAAGTGGGTGTATTGTAGTATAGCCCTTTGGCAGGGCAGCCAAAAATTGGGAGGTTCAACAATGCCCCTGGATACAGACGTGCAGGAGGGCCTGTAAACCTGAAGTGGGTGTATTGTAGTATAGCCCTTTGGCAGGGCAGCCAAAAATTGGGAGGTTCAACATTGCCCCTGGATACAGATGTGCAGGAGGGCCTGTAAACCTGAAGTGGGTGTATTGTAGTATAGCCCTTTGGCAGGGCAGCCAAAAATTGGGGGGTTCAACAATGCCCCTGGATACAGACGTGCAGGAGGGCCTGTAAATCTGAAGTGGGTGTATTGTAGTATAGCCCTTTGGCAGGGCAGCCAAAAATTGGGAGATCCAACAATGCCCCTGGATACAGACGTGCAGGAGGGCCTGTAAACCTGAAGTGGGTGTATTGTAGTATAGCCCTTTGGCAGGGCAGCCAAAAATTGGGAGGTTCAACAATGCCCCTGAATACAGACCTGCAGGAGGGCCTGTAAACCTGAAGTGGGTGTATTGTAGTATAGCCCTTTGGCAGGGCAGCCAAAAATTGGGAGGTTCAACAATGCCCCTGGATACAGACGTGCAGGAGAGCCTGTAAACCTGAAGTGGGTGTATTGTAGTATAGCCCTTTGGCAGGGCAGCCAAAAATTGGGAGGTTCAACAATGCCCCTGGATACAGACGTGCATGAGGGCCTGTAAACCTGAAGTGGGTGTATTGTAGTATAGCCCTTTGGCAGGGCAGCCAAAAATTGGGAGGTTCAACAATGCCCCTGGATACATACGTGCAGGAGGGCCTGTAAACCTGAAGTGGGTGTATTGTAGTATAGCCCTTTGGCAGGGCAGCCAAAAATTGGGAGGTTCAACAATGCCCCTGGATACAGACGTGCAGGAGGGCCTGTAAACCTGAAGTGGGTGTATTGTAGTATAGCCCTTTGGCAGGGCAGCCAAAAATTGGGAGGTTCAACAATCGCCCCTGGGTACAGACGTGCAGGAGGGCCTGTAAACCTGAAGTGGGTGTATTGTAGTATAGCCCTTTGGCAGGGTAGCCAAAAATTGGGAGGTTCAACAATGCCCCTGGATACATACGTGCAGGAGGGCCTGTAAACCTGAAGTGGGTGTATTGTAGTATAGCCCTTTGGCACGGCAGCTAAAAATTGGGAGGTTCAACAATGCCCCTGGATACAGACGTGCAGGAGGGCCTGTAAACCTGAAGTGGGTGTATTGTAGTATAGCCCTTTGGCAGGGCAGCCAAAAATTGTGAGGTTCAACAATGCCCCTGGATACAGACGTGCAGGAGGGCCTGTAAACCTGAAGTGGGTGTATTGTAGTATAGCCCTTTGGCAGGGCAGCCAAAAATTGGGAGGTACAACAATGCCCCTGGATACAGACGTGCAGGAGGGCTGGTAAACCTGAAGTGGGAGTATTGTAGTATAGCCCTTTGGCAGGGCAGCCAAAAATTGGGAGGTTCAACAATGCCCCTGGATACAGATGTGCAGAAGGGCCTGTAGACCTGAAGTGGGTGTATTGTAGTATAGCCCTTTGGCAGGACAGCCAAAAATTGGGAGGTTCAACAATGCCCCTGGATACAGACGTGCAGGAGGGCCTGTAAACTTGAAGTGGGTGTATTGTAGTATAGCCCTTTGGCAGGGCAGACAAAAATTGGGAGGTTCAACAATGCCCCTGGATACAGACGTGCAGGAGGGCCTGTAAACCTGAAGTGGGTGTATTGTAGTATAGTCTTTTGGCAGGGCAGACAAAAATTGGGAGGTTCAACAATGCCCCTGGAAACAGACGTGCAGGAGGGCCTGTAAACCTGAAGTGGGTGAATTGTAGTATAGCCCTTTGGCAGGGCAGACAAAAATTGGGAGGTTCAACAATGCCCCTGGATACAGACGTGCAGGAGGGCCTGTAAACCTGAAGTGGGTGTATTGTAGTATAGTCTTTTGGCAGGGCAGACAAAAATTGGGAGGTTCAACAATGCCCCTGGAAACAGACGTGCAGGAGGGCCTGTAAACCTGAAGTGGGTGAATTGTAGTATAGCCCTTTGGCAGGGCAGACAAAAATTGGGAGGTTCAACAATGCCCCTGGATACAGACGTGCATGAGGGCCTCAAAACATTTTTCCCATTGAAAAGGAGCCGTCTCCTGTCGTTGTAATGCCCATTCTAAAAGAATGGGCAAAAAATTTACCACTGGGGGTATACCTGAAACAACAGCCTAACTATTGTAACGGTCATCATGGTCGCACATGAGGAGAAGGAGGAGCAGTCCAGCGATTAGCCAAAGTCCAGAAGTGTGTACCCATGGGTGAGTGGAGGTACATGGCAAATTCCCATAACAAAATTTAAATTCCGCTGTCATTTGCTGGTGGTGTGGTCAACTCTGGCCCAATCCAACCCTTGTTCATCTTGATCAGAGTCAGCCTGTCAGCATTTTCAGTTGACAGACGGGTGCATTTATCAGTAATGATTCCACCTGCGGCACTAAAAACACGCTCTAACAAAACGCTAGCGGCAGGGCAGGCCAGGACTTCCAAGGCATAGAGAGTCAATTCATGCCACGTGTCCAGCTTGGAGACCCAATAATTGTAAGGCACAGAGGAATGTCGGAGTACAGTTGTTCGATCTGCAAGGTACTCCTTCAGCATCTGGCCAAACTCAGCATTTCTTGTGGCACTACCCCCCACCTCAGGGGCTGTGGTACGTGAGGGGCTGAGAAAACTGTCCCACATCGTAAAGACTGTTCCCCTACCTCTGGCGGATTGGACTTGTGCCCCTCTCGGCCGTACGCCTTGGTTGTCCACCGATTCCTGACCTATGCCGCTAGTGTTTTGTGAGGGGAATGCTTTGCCTACTTCCGTGACTATGGCCTTCTGGAACTGCTGCATTTTGGCTGACCTCTCCGCCTCAGGAATAAGACACATAAAGTTCTCCTTGTAGCGTGGGTCTAAGAGTCTTGCCAACCAATAGTGATCGTTGGCCAAGATGTTCTTAACGCGAGGGTCACGTGCCCGGCAGCTTACCATTAAGTCAGCCATGTGCACCAGACTCTTAACAGCCATCACTTCAGTATCCTGACCAACACGATGACTGAGCATGCTGTCCTCCTTCTCCTCCTCCTCATCTCCCCTGTCCTCTGGCCAGCCACGCTGAAGCGAGGGTATGACTGGTGTGCATGTCATATCCTCAATTTGGCCAGAGAGTTGCTCCATGTCTTCATCCTCCTCCTCCTCGTCATAGTTCTCCACTGCACGTTGTGATGAGATGAGGCTGGGCTGTGTGTTATCACCCACACCCACTACTGTTTCTTGCTCCAACTCATCGCGCTCCGCCTGCAATGCATCATCTTTGTTTTTGAGCAGAGACCGTTTTAGAAGGTCGAGTAGTGGTATGGCGGGGATTGCACAACAGGAATAGGTTAGTGATTACTTAATTGAATCTTCCCACTTGGTAATAATGGTAATGCACTAGTGCGCCCCCTATATTTCTTTTGTCTTTCACGAGTAGTGGTATGGTGACACTAATAATGGCGTCATCGCCGCTCACCATCTTGGTGGAGTCCTCAAAGTTTTGGAGGACGGTACATAGGTCGGACATCCATCTCCACTCCTCAGGTGTTATGTGTGGAGTTTGACCCATTTCCCGACGGCTTAGGTGATGCAGGTAGTCAACAACTGCCCTCTTCTGCTCACATATCCTGACCAACATGTGCAGAGTTGAATTCCAACGCATGGCGACATCACACACCAGTCTGTGGGCCAGAAGACGCAAACGGCGCTGAAAGCCGGCAAGGCCGGCTGAAGCAGCAGGTGACTTGCGAAAATGTGCAGATAGGCGGCGAACTTTTACCAGCAGATCAGACAGCTCTGGGTATGACTTTAGAAACCGCTGAACCACCAGGTTGAGCACATGGGCCACGCATGGAACATGCGTCAGCTGGCCTCGCCTTAAAGCTGCCACCAGGTTCCGGCCATTGTCACACATGACCTTTCCTGGCTTTAGGTTCAGAGGTGTGAGCCAGTTATCTGCCTGCTGTTTCAGAGCTGTCCACACCTCTTCTGCATTGTGGGGTTTGTCACCTATGCATATTAGCTTTAGCACAGCCTGTTGCCGCTTCGCAGAGGCAGTGCTGCAGTGCTTCCAGCTTAGGACTGGTGTGGAGGGTAAAGTGGATGAGGATGCGCAGGAGGAGGAGGAGGAGGCTGAGGAGCATGACATTCCGGAGCTGTAGAATGTGGGTGAAACCCTGACTGAGGTAGGGCCTGCAATCCTTGGTGTGGGAAGGACGTGTTCCGTCCCTCGCTCAGACTGGGTCCCATCTTCCACAATATTAACCCAGTGTGCCGTCAAGGAGATGTAGCGGCCTTGCCCACAAGCACTTGTCCACGTGTCTGTGGTTAGGTGGACTTTGGCTGAAACAGCGGTGTTCAGGGCATGTGTGATGCTTTGTGACACGTGGTTATGCAATGCGGGGACAGCACACCTGGAGAAATAGTGGCGGCTGGGGACCGAGTAACGTGGGACAGCAGCCGCCATCAGGTCGCGGAATGCTTCCATCTCCACCAGTTGGAAATGCAACATTTCTAGCGCTAGCAGACGCGAAATGTGAGCATTTAGAACTGTGGCATGTGGGGGTTGGCAGCGTATTTGCGCCTGCGTTCAAATGTTTGCTGAATGGATAACTGAACGCTGCGCTGGGACAAGGACGTGCTTGATGGTGGTGTTATTTGTGCGTGGGCAACTTCAGGTGCAGGGCCGGAGGCTTGTTCGCGGGCAGCATGGACAGGGGATTGGCTCGCACGCACAACATACGAAGACGTAGCAGTGACATCAGCAAGCACCGCTCCTCGACTCTGTTGTACTTCCCACAAAGTCGGGTGCTTGGCTGACATGTGCCTGATCATGCTGGTGGTGGTCAGGCTGCTAGTTTTCGTACCCCTGCTGATGCTGGCATGGCAGGTGTTGCAAATGGCCTTTTTAGAGTCATCTGGAGCCAACTTAAAAAACTGCCAGACTCGGGAAGACCTAACATTTGCACAGGCACCTTGTGTCGTGTTGTTGTTCCGGGGAACGGTTGCCTGACTTCTGCCTGGGGCCACCACCCTGCTTCTTACTGCCTGTTGGGATGCTACGCCTCCCTCCCCCTGTGCACTGCTGTCCTCGCTCTGCATATCCTCCTGCCAGGTTGGGTCAGCTACTGGATCATCCACCACGTCGTCTTCCTCTTCCGCACCCTGATCCTCCTCCTGACTTCCTGGCAATTGTGTCTCATCATCGTCCACCCCTTGTTGAGACACGTTGCCAACTTTCCCTTCGTGAGAACGTGGCTGCTCAAATATTTGAGCATCTGTACATAAGATCTCCTCATGACCCACTTCAACAGGAGCTGGCGAGAGGCCAGATTGTGCGAATGGATACGTGAACAGCTCTTCCGAGTGTCCAAGTGTGGGATCAGTAATGTCCGTGGACGTGTACTCGGCCTGGTGGTAGGAAGGAGGATCAGGTTGGGAAATGTGCGGTGCAGTATCACGGCTACTGACACTTGACCGTGTGGAAGACAGGGTGTTTGTGGAGGTGCCAATCTGACTGGAAGCATTATCCGATATCCAAGTAATAACCTGTTGACACTGGTCTTGATTCAAGAGCGGTGTACTGCTGCGGGCCCCAAGCATTTGGGACAGGACATGCGAGCGAGTAGATGTGGCACTTTGTTGTTGCGAAATTAGTGCTTGCACACGACCTCGGCCTCTGCCTGCACCACCATCACGTCCACTTCCTTGTCCCTTGCCAACGCCCTTGCGCATTTTGCCTGTATACAGCTACAACAGTCTCCTGACTGTTCTGGTCACAGGAAAGCTTTATATGGATATTACACCCTGCCTGTATAGAGCTAGTCAGCTACAACAGTCTCCTGACTGTTCTGGTCACAGGAAAGCTGGATATAGATAGCCTGCCTGTATACAGCTAGTCAGCTACAACAGTCTCCTGACTGTTCTGGTCACAGGAAAGCTGGATATGCATATTACACCCTGCCTGTAAAGAGCTAGTCAGCTACAACAGTCTCCTGACTGTTCTGGTCACAGGAAAGCTGGATATGGATAGCCTGCCTGTATAGAGCTAGTCAGCTACAACAGTCTCCTGACTGTTCTGGTCACAGGAAAGCTGGATATGGATAGCCTGCCTGTATAGAGCTAGTCAGCTACAACAGTCTCCTGACTGTTTTGGTCACAGGAAAGCTGGATATGGATAGCCTGCCTGTATACAGCTAGTCAGCTACAACAGTCTCCTGACTGTTCTGGTCACAGGAAAGCTGGATATGGATAGCCTGCCTGTATACAGCTAGTCAGCTACAAAAGTCTCCTGACTGTTCTGGTCACAGGAAAGCTGGATATGGATAGCCTGCCTGTATACAGCTAGTCAGCAACAAAAGTCTCCTGACTGTTCTGGTCACAGGAAAGCTGGATATGGATATTACACCCTGCCTGTATACAGCTAGTCAGCTACAACAGTCTCCTGACTGTTCTGGTCACAGGAAAGCTGGATATGGATATTACACCCTGCCTGTATAGAGCTAGTCAGCTACAACAGTCTCCTGACTGTTCTGGTCACAGGAAAGCTGGATATGGATATTACACCCTGCCTGTATAGAGCTAGTCAGCTACAACAGTCTCCTGACTGTTCTTGTCACAGGAAAGCTGGATATGGATATTACACCCTACCTGTATAGAGCTAGTCAGCTACAACAGTCTCCTGACTGTTCTGGTCACAGGAAAGCTGGATATGGATAGCCTGCCTGTATTCAGCTAGTCAGCTACAACAGTCTCCTGAGGACTGTTCTGGTCACAGGAAAGCTGGATATGGATATTACACTCTGCCTGTATACAGCTAGTCAGCTACAACAGTCTCCTGAGGACTGTTCTGGTCACAGGAAAGCTGGATATGGATAGCCTGCCTGTATAGAGCTAGTCAGCTACAACAGTCTCCTGACTGTTCTGGTCACAGGAAAGCTGGATATGGATATTACACCCTGCCTGTATAGAGCTAGTCAGCTACAACAGTCTCCTGACTGTTCTGGTCACAGGAAAGCTGGATATGGATATTACACCCTGCCTGTATAGAGCTAGTCAGCTACAACAGTCTCCTGACTGTTCTTGTCACAGGAAAGCTGGATATGGATATTACACCCTACCTGTATAGAGCTAGTCAGCTACAACAGTCTCCTGACTGTTCTGGTCACAGGAAAGCTGGATATGGATAGCCTGCCTGTATTCAGCTAGTCAGCTACAACAGTCTCCTGAGGACTGTTCTGGTCACAGGAAAGCTGGATATGGATATTACACTCTGCCTGTATACAGCTAGTCAGCTACAACAGTCTCCTGAGGACTGTTCTGGTCACAGGAAAGCTGGATATGGATAGCCTGCCTGTATAGAGCTAGTCAGCTACAACAGTCTCCTGACTGTTCTGGTCACAGGAAAGCTGGATATGGATATTACACCCTGCCTGTATACAGCTAGTCAGCTACAACAGTCTCCTGACTGTTCTGGTCACAGGAAAGCTGGATATGGATATTACACCCTGCCTGTATACAGCTAGTCAGCTACAACAGTCTCCTGACTGTTCTGGTCACAGGAAAGCTGGATATGGATAGCCTGCCTGTATACAGCTAGTCAGCTACAACAGTCTCCTGACTGTTCTGGTCACAGGAAAGCTGGATATGGATATTACACCCTGCCTGTATACAGCTAGTCAGCTACAACAGTCTCCTGACTGTTGTGGTCACAGGAAAGCTGGATATGGATATTACACGCTGCCTGTATACAGCTAGTCAGCTACAACAGTCTCCTGACTGTTCTTGTCACAGGAAAGCTGGATATGGATATTACACCCTGCCTGTACACAGCTAGTCAGCTACAACAGTCTCCTGAGGTCTGTTCTGGTCACAGGAAAGCTGGATATGGATAGCCTGCCTGTATAGAGCTAGTCAGCTACAACAGTCTCCTGACTCTTCTGGTCACAGGAGAGCTGGATATGGATATTACACCCTGCCTGTATACAGCTAGTCAGCTACAACAGTCTCCTGACTGTTCTGGTCACAGGAAAGCTGGATATGGATATTACACCCTGCCTGTATACAGCTAGTCAGCTACAACAGTCTCCTGAGGACTGTTCTGGTCACAGGAAAGCTGGATATGGATAGCCTGCCTGTATAGAGCTAGTCAGCTACAACAGCCTCCTGACTGTTCTGGTCACAGGAAAGCTGGATATGTATAGCCTGCCTGTATAGAGCTAGTCACCTACAACAGTCTCCTGACTGTTCTGGTCACAGGAAAGCTGGATATGGATATTACACCCTGCCTGTATACAGTTAGTCAGCTACAACAGTCTCCTGACTGTTCTGGTCACAGGAAAGCTGGATATGGATATTACAACCTGCCTGTATACAGTTAGTCAGCTACAACAGTCTCCTGACTGTTCTGGTCACAGGAAAGCTGGATATGGATATTACACCCTGCCTGTATACAGCTAGTCAGCTACAACAGTCTCCTGACTGTTCTGGTCACAGGAAAGCTGGATATGGATATTACACCCTGCCTGTATACAGCTAGTCAGCTACAACAGTCTCCTGACTGTTCTGGTCACAGGAAAGCTGGATATGGATAGCCTGCCTGTATACAGCTAGTCAGCTACAACAGTCTCCTGACTGTTCTGGTCGCAGGAAAGCTGGATATGGATATTACAACCTGCCTGTATAGAGCTAGTCAGCTACAACAGACTCCTGACTGTTCTGGTCACAGGAAAGCTGGATATGGATATTACACCCTGCCTGTACAGAGCTAGTCAGCTACAACAGTCTCCTGACTGTTCTGGTCACAGGAAAACTGGATATGGATATTACACCCTGCCTGTATACAGCTAGTCAGCTACAACAGTCTCCTGACTGTTGTGGTCACAGGAAAGCTGGATATGGATATTACACCCTGCCTGTATACAGCTAGTCAGCTACAACAGTCTCCTGACTGTTCTGGTCACAGGAAAGCTGGATATGGATAGCCTGCCTGTATACAGCTAGTCAGCTACAACAGTCTCCTGACTGTTCTGGTCACAGGAAAGCTGGATATGGATATTACACCCTGCCTGTATACAGCTAGTCAGCTACAACAGTCTCCTGACTGTTGTGGTCACAGGAAAGCTGGATATGGATATTACACGCTGCCTGTATACAGCTAGTCAGCTACAACAGTCTCCTGACTGTTCTTGTCACAGGAAAGCTGGATATGGATATTACACCCTGCCTGTACACAGCTAGTCAGCTACAACAGTCTCCTGAGGACTGTTCTGGTCACAGGAAAGCTGGATATGGATAGCCTGCCTGTATAGAGCTAGTCAGCTACAACAGTCTCCTGACTCTTCTGGTCACAGGAGAGCTGGATATGGATATTACACCCTGCCTGTATACAGCTAGTCAGCTACAACAGTCTCCTGACTGTTCTGGTCACAGGAAAGCTGGATATGGATATTACACCCTGCCTGTATACAGCTAGTCAGCTACAACAGTCTCCTGAGGACTGTTCTGGTCACAGGAAAGCTGGATATGGATAGCCTGCCTGTATAGAGCTAGTCAGCTACAACAGCCTCCTGACTGTTCTGGTCACAGGAAAGCTGGATATGTATAGCCTGCCTGTATAGAGCTAGTCACCTACAACAGTCTCCTGACTGTTCTGGTCACAGGAAAGCTGGATATGGATATTACACCCTGCCTGTATACAGTTAGTCAGCTACAACAGTCTCCTGACTGTTCTGGTCACAGGAAAGCTGGATATGGATATTACAACCTGCCTGTATACAGTTAGTCAGCTACAACAGTCTCCTGACTGTTCTGGTCACAGGAAAGCTGGATATGGATATTACACCCTGCCTGTATACAGCTAGTCAGCTACAACAGTCTCCTGACTGTTCTGGTCACAGGAAAGCTGGATATGGATATTACACCCTGCCTGTATACAGCTAGTCAGCTACAACAGTCTCCTGACTGTTCTGGTCACAGGAAAGCTGGATATGGATAGCCTGCCTGTATACAGCTAGTCAGCTACAACAGTCTCCTGACTGTTCTGGTCGCAGGAAAGCTGGATATGGATATTACAACCTGCCTGTATAGAGCTAGTCAGCTACAACAGACTCCTGACTGTTCTGGTCACAGGAAAGCTGGATATGGATATTACACCCTGCCTGTACAGAGCTAGTCAGCTACAACAGTCTCCTGACTGTTCTGGTCACAGGAAAACTGGATATGGATATTACACCCTGCCTGTATACAGCTAGTCAGCTACAACAGTCTCCTGACTGTTGTGGTCACAGGAAAGCTGGATATGGATATTACACCCTGCCTGTATACAGCTAGTCAGCTACAACAGTCTCCTGACTGTTCTGGTCACAGGAAAGCTGGATATGGATATTACACCCTGCCTGTATAGGGCTAGTCAGCTACAACAGTCTCCTGACTGTTCTGGTCACAGGAAAGCTGGATATGGATTGCCTGCCTGTATACAGCTAGTCAGCTACAACAGTCTCCTGACTGTTCTGGTCACAGGAAAGCTGGATATGGATAGCCTGCCTGTATACAGCTAGTCAGCTACAACAGTCTCCTGACTGTTCTGGTCACAGGAAAACTGGATATGGATATTACACCCTGCCTGTATACAGATAGTCAGCTACAACAGTCTCCTGACTGTTCTGGTCACAGGAAAGCTGGATATGGATATTTCACCCTGCCTGTATACAGCTAGTCAGCTACAACAGTCTCCTGAGGACTGTTCTGGTCACTGGAAAGCTTGGACTCCGATCTGGATCACCCTGCCTATATCCTCCTAGATTAGTCCTGAGAAGGACTGTTCTGCTCAGCAGCAGTTTTCAGCCCTGCTCCGGATCTACCTTTGAGGGCCGCAAATCTGTCCCTTAAGCAGCAGCAGACACTCACCCTACACTGACTGTCTGGATGGCTGTGTGCAGAGCACATCGTGGCCGGTCTTATAAAGGCTCGGTCACGCTGTGCGGGCCGGCCAATCACTGCAATGCCATAACTAACAGGGCTGTGGCATTGCAGTGACTGCCAGCCAATCCCTGCATGTGGGCTGGCTCTCTAACATGCCAACATGCAGGGATGAGGACCCCGAGTACAGCACGAGTATCGCGAGATTACTCGGTCCCCACCGAGTAGCCCGAGTACAGTGATACTCATCGGAGTACCGAGTAGTCACAAGCGTACTTGCTCATCACTATTTAGAACGTGATTGCATTGGTCAAGCTTTTTATTTTAGAATATTAAGACCTCTGAGCTATGATTGATAATTATTCATTATAATGTTGAATAACCCTACCAGTAATGAAGATCTCTCTAAAGCTGCACTGTGGTCAATGTTAATTTTCTTGTTTGTACTGGTCATGAGTAATTATGGTAGTGACATATTCTTTGGTCGCCATCTTCTTCCAGGCTCAGTGGAACTCTGGTCCACTCTGACATCATGTGAATTGATTTGTGATCTGCTGGTTCCTGTGCAGAGTGGAGGTCATACTTTGAATTTTCTCAATGCCTGTCTACAAGTCTCAGAATGTGGCCAGAGAGCCACATTCTAATTCCTGTAGGAAAATGTCACTCACAGGCCTAAAGTCATGGCAAAAAGTTTTCAGACTGATACATACAAATGTTTTGCTTTTTACAAAGTTTGCTGCTTCAGTGTGTTTAGACCTCTTAGGGCCCTTTCACATCAGCGTTTTTTGAAAATCGCGGCAGATGCGGTGAAAAAACCGCATCTGCCGCGATTACCGCATACCGGCTGCACTTGCGGCGCGGTTGCGGTTTTTGCCATGCAAAGTATAGGCGTACTTGCGGCAGGTGCGGCAAGTGCGGTTTTGCACTTGCGGCAAGTGCGGCCGCGAAAAAAACCGCGGCTGACCGCGGTTTTTTTCGCGGCCGCACCTGCCGCAAGTGCAAAACCGCACTTGCCGCACCTGCCGCAAGTACGCCTATACTTTGCATGGCAAAAACCGCAACCGCGCCGCAAGTGCAGCCGGTATGCGGTAATCGCGGCAGATGCGGTTTTTTCACCGCATCTGCCGCGATTTTCAAAAAACGCTGATGTGAAAGGGCCCTTAGTCAGATACTTCTATGGTTATCGAAGTTCAATTATAATCGTTTCATATGTTTTTACACTTTTATTGACAAATCCATCAAGTATATACAAATACTCAATATTTACAGTGTTGACCCTTATTTCTCAAGACTTATCCAGCTGCAAGGTCGAATTGCAGATCAACTTCTTGGCCAAATCCTGACTGATGATGAATCATTCTCATCTAAATCAGTCCCTGAAATTATTCACAAATTTGGTGTTTTTGTTTGTCCACCTGCATTTTGAGAATTGACCACAGGTCAACAATAGGATCGACATCTACAAAGATTCCTAGCCATGGACCCAAAATTTCAATGTTATCTTCATCAAGTCACTTACTTATCATTTTTGCTTTGGACAAGGTGAGCCATCATGCTGTGAAAAGCATTGGTTATCACCAAATTGCTCCTGGCTCATTGGGAGAAGTTGCTCTTGGCGGATGTATGGATCCCATCCTTTAGTCATGGTGATATTCTTAAGCAAAATTGTGAGTGAAATCACACTATGGATGAGAAACAACCCCAGACATCTATGGTCTCAGGATGCTTTTCTATTAACAAAGTGACACTCACTTTTTCTTCTCAAAATAATCATTCTTCTTCATGTCTCAAACAGTCTGAAAGAGGCTTCATGAGAAAAATTAGCTGTACCTCAATTCTCTGCAGTGTAATCCCGGCACTTCTTGCAGGATGTCTGTCTGTCTGTCCTTGATGTTTTCCTTGGAGTGAATTAGCTTCTTTGCTACCTTTCTTAACACCGTAACACCAGACCATACTCCAAAAACCTTTCCTTCACTGTGCATGGAGATTCACCGACACCTGTCTGCTGATGATCTTGAGCAAGCTCCACTCTGGTGTTAAATTGATCCTACTGCTGAATCCTCTTTAAGGTACCGTTACAAGGTACGATATTGAAACAATACCACTAACGATCTCGGGGCGCACAGTCATTAGGACATCATTTTGACATCGTTAGTGAGCTGTCACACACATTGATATCGTGGACGACGCCCCAACAATCTAGCAAGCAGCTATCGTTCGCACATCCCAGGGAACGATACTTGTTCACTGATGTGAAAGGGCAAAGTAGTGAATGACATAGTTATCACGGTGTCACACAGAACGATGCAGCAGGTTGGCTGAGGGTGGATTGTCTGATTTGAGAACATGTTCTCAACTCTGCGATCAATGATTCAACGATTTAGTCGTTTGAACGACTCCAAACGCGTGACATTTGAGTGATATCATTAAGGATATCTTGCCATGTGACGGGGCCTTTAGGAGGATGTCTCACACTTGCTGTACTTTGTCAGTTGCCCTGAAGCAAATCATGAATGACATAGCGGTTACTATCCGTATGTCATGCGTATAAGGCGGCCGTCACACGCTACAATATCGTGAGCGATATCGTTAGCGATCAAGTGCACGCGCGATCGCTAACGATATCGCTCACATCGCTGGTGAGCTGTCACACAGACAGACTCACCAGCGATGTGGCCCAGCGAGATCGCTGGTAACTATGGTACACATCGGGTTACTAGGCGCCGCGCGGCGCTTAGTAACCCGACGGTTACCATAGATACCATCTCCCAACATAGGCTCTGCCGCTGGGAGATCGTTCATCGTGGTGTCACACACCACGATGAAGCAGATTGAACAAGCGATGATCGCTTGATATGAGCTCCGGCTCTCATATCTGCGATGTCACGATCAAGCTATTTTACATTTTAAAATCGCTTGATTGCACGCAGCGATGCACAAACGATATCGCTTAAGTGATCAAAAAGCAGATCACTTAAACGATATCGTTAGCAATATTGAACCGTGTGACGGCCGCCTAAAACAAATACATTGTAAATATTGCCATAGGAAACTATATTTGCCTTTTGCTATATTTTAATTAAATTGTTGATCTATAAAATGGATGTCATACATATGTAAATAAACTGCTATATGAATAACAAACTGGGGAATTTCGTATGACCATATGGATGAAAAATCATCTGTTTTTTGCTGGATCATAAATGTACAATTTTATGGAAACCCAGCTTTTCCTTGAAGATCATTTCCAAAGTTCATTCACTGACAATTTCAGAATAATTAGAGGGAAAAATACAGATGCATCTCAATAAAGTAGAATAACATCAAAAGATAATTTTTTTTTAGTAATTCAATACATAAAGTGAATCACATACAGTATAATATATAGAGTCATTACAAACAGAGTGATTTATTTCAAGAAGTGTTTTTCTGTTAAAGAGGACCTGTCACCCCCCTGCTGCATGGCAATCTAAATGCAGCACTGAATGCAGCATGTCTGCTGCATTCAGGGAAGGGGTCCCCCATGTGTCTGTGTGCTACAGTGTTGGCCAAAAGTATTGACACCTCTGCAATTCTGTCAGATAATTCTCAGTTTCTTCCTGAAAATGATTGCAATCACAAATTCTTTGGTATTATTATCTTCATTTAATTTGTCTTCAATGAAAAAACACAAAAGAGAATGAAGCAAAAAGCAAAACATTGATCATTTCACACAAAACTCCAAAAATGGGCCGGACAAAAGTATTGGCACCCTCAGCCTAATACTTGGTTGCACAACCTTTAGCCAAAATAACTACGATCAACCGCTTCCGGTAACCATCAATGAGTTTCTTACAATGCTCTGCTGGAATTTAGACCATTCTTCTTTGGCAAACTGCTATTTGAAATATCCCTGATATTTGAAGGGTGCCTTCTCCAAACTGCCATTTTTAGATCTCTCCACAGGTGTTCTATGGGATTCAGGTCTGGACTCATTGCTGGCCACCTTAGAAGTCTCCAGTGCTTTCTCTCAAACCATTTTCTAGTGCTTTTTGAAGTGTGTTTTGGGTCATTGTCCTGCTGGAAGACCCAAGACCCATGACCTCTGAGGGAGACCCAGCTTTCTCACACTGGGCCCTACATTATGCTGCAAAATTTGTTGGTAGCCTTCAGACTTCATAATGCCATGCATACGGTCAAGCAGTCCAGTGCCAGAGGCACCAAAGCAACCACAAAACATCAGGGAACCTCCGCCATGTTTGACTGTAGGGACCGTGTTCTTTTCTTTGAATGCCTCTTTTTTTCTCCGGTAAACTCTATGTTGATGCCTTTGCCGAAAAAGAGAGAACATTCTTCCAAAACGTTTTAGGCTTTCTCAGGTAAGTTTTGGCAAACTTCAGCCTGGCTTTTTTATGTCTCGGGGTAAGAAGTGGGGTCTTCCTGGGTATCCTACCATACAGTCCATTTTCAATCAGACCCCGACGGATAGTACGGGTTGACACTGTTGTACTATCGGACTGCAGGGCAGCTTGAACTTATTTGGATGTTAGTCGAGGTTCTTTATCCACCATCTTGCGTTGAAATCTCTCGTCAATTTTTCTTTTCTGTCCACATCTACGGAAGTTAGCCACAGTGCATGGGCTTTAACTTCTTGAAGACACTGCACACGGTAGACACAGGAACATTCAGGTCTTTGGAGATGGACTTGTAGCCTTGAGATTGCTCATGCTTCCTCACAATTTGGTTTCTCAAGTCCTCAGACAGTTCTTTGGTCTTCTTTCTTTTCTCCATGCTCAATGTGGTACACACAAGGACACAGGACAGAGGTTGAGTTAACTTTAATCCATGTCAACTGGCTGCAAGTGTGATTTAGTTATTGAAACACCTGTTAGGTGCCACAGGTAAGTTACAAGTGCTGTTAATTACACAAATTAGAGAAGCATCACATGATTTTTCTAAGGGTGCCAATAGTTTTGTCCACCCCCTTTTTATGTTTGGTGTGGAATTATATCCAATTTGGCTTTAGGACAATTCTTTTTGTGTTTTTTTCATTGAAGACAAATTAAATGAAGATAATAATACCAAAGAATTTGTGATTGCAATCATTTTCAGGAAGAAACTGAGTATTATCTGACAGAATGGCAGGTTGTGTGTCAATACTTTTGGCCAACACTGTATGTACTCCAAGATATAGCTTTAGTAAAACTCACTGTTAGAAGCCATGAGGGCATTCCCTGGTGCAGGAGCCAGCCTGATTGATGGGGACCATTCCCTCCCCCTCTGCCTCTCTGTGCTGCTTCTGCTGTGCTAGCTCTGCCCTCGTCCTCTCTGTCACTCATCCTGCCTCACACAGCATGCAAATCATTTGTCCTCATGTCAGCTCCAGATTCCTGCTCTGCTGTCTGAATAAAGCATAAACAGCACAGTAGGAGGTGGCAAAGACTGGCAGAGAGGGAGAATGGCCCCCGTCAATCAAGCTGGCTCTGCACCAGGGACTGCCCTCATGGCTTCTAACAGTGAATTTTACTAAGGCTATATCTCAGGGTACACAGCACACAGACACATGGAAGACACCTTCCCTGAATGCAGCAGACATGCTGCATTCAGTACTGCATTTAGATTGCCATGCAGCAGGGGGTGACAGGTCCTCTTTAATGTCACAAAATGTGAATAATTAAGACAAAACACATGCAAAGGCTTACTAAGCATTTAAAATCAGCATTTACTAAGCATTTAAAGTCCCTTTGTCTGGTTCAGTATGCTAAACAATCATGGGGAAGACTGCTGACTTGACAGATGTCCAGAAGGCAGCCATTAACACACTTCACAAGGAGGGTAAGCCACAAAAGATCATTGGAAATTAAGGTCCCAAAGTCTGGAAGAAGAGTGGAGAATCACACAACCTAGGATGCTTGGGGTCTAGTGTGAAGTTTCCACAATCAGCGATCGTTTGGGGAGCCATGTCATCTGCTGGTGTAGGTCCACTGTGTTTTATCAGGACCAAAGTTAGTGTTCTGCCCATTTATATGCAGCAAAGACAGTATTTGTAGTTTTACACTTGTTATATCCTGTAGAGGTAATAAGTTATCCCTTTATGATGTTTAAATGTGTTTAATACAGACTAACTGCATTCCTACAGACACAGGTGTTTTGCCCTTTAAGATCAATGTATTCTAAGGGACCTCCCCACTGCTTCCCCGGGAAGAAGGAGATAAGACACATGTCCCCGGTTCCTAATCCCTCTTTAGAACTACTTCCCCCTGTCCAGCTAAATCCGGTGAGGATTGTAGTTTAGTACTGTATCTTTATGTTAGAAGCTGTGTGTGCAGGTCATGATGAAGCCACTGCTACAGAAAGTACTGTGTAGTAGAAGTGTGTTATGCTTTGAGATTCTCCAATTTGGTTAATGTTTTCTGCACTGTTTTCTGCAGTTAGGAAATACCTTTGTGTAAAATACTGACTTTTGCTATGAATCTTGCCACAGTTACTCATGTTTAATGTATATATCTATGTTAAATTATCACTGTGCTGGTTTCTGTGATTTTGCCAATACTGACTCAGACTATTTGTATTGTAGTTTTAAACCACCAAATTCATATCATTGCACCAATAAACTAAGGCTACTGAAACTCACAGTCTGTTTACTTGAGATGTGAAGAAGGGTTTGGCTGTATGCTGGAATCCACACAGCACCATACATGGAAGAAGGCAGAACAGTAAAAACAGATGCTGGCCGCAAGCGGTAGTTGATTACACTGTACGGACCTCTACTACACACCCACACAGCATCACATACTGGTATCACAGCAGGCATTATACAGTCACAAGTAACGAGAGTGCAGCCCACCAGCAAGCGCAACACCATTCCCACCACACTGAAACCCGTTCATACATAGTCTCAGGGCCTCACTCATGTACCCAGCAGGCTGCAGCTAAGCACACAATTTACATAGTAACATAGTTTTTAAGGTTGAAGGAAGACTTTAAGTCCATCTAGTTCAACCCACAGCCTAACAAGTGGAAGTGGAAAAATGGAAGTGGAAGTGGAAAATCTTCGCTCAAAACGAGGTCACGAACAGACTCTAACAAGTCTTCAATAGCAGAGCTTGCTACTGTCACCCGTGCCGAAGCTGCAGCAGCCAAAGCGAGGTCCTTCTTCACCGCACAAGAGATGCAACTAAAGCTGAGACAAGCAGAGCACAGAGCAGGAAAGCTTCGCCTGCAAGCAGAGCAAAAAGCAGAAAAAACTTGCTTGCATGCAGAAACGGTACATCTCCAGGCAGAGCAAGAAACAGAGATTTGTCGCCTGCAAGCGTTTCTATTAAGACTTGCCACAGACAAAGAGACAGCAGCTGCAATACCTAAAGCAGAGTACTTAGAAGCTAAAAAGCTATGAAGCTATCCCGATTATGAGAAATGCAGCAATGTTCTAGGATCAGATCGATAACAGCAGGATCCAGCACAGTGTGTTGCAGAGTACATACATCAACATTCCGGAATAGACGACAGCCATGATGCACTACATCGACCAGCCTATGCCGATCACAAGCGATGTAACTTTGAACTTCACTACTGCTAACAAGAAGGTGTACAACACGGAGACATTTGCCGCAGCTACTGTTCTACCTAGCAAAGGTACAACTTCCATCATGCCTTAAAGAGCTTTCTCATTGGGAAGATACTACACAGACTACCCGAAGCAGGAAGCATCCAACAGGTATGATGATACACCACACACGCGACATAACTACAACACACCAGCTCGTATGACCATTGACCAAGCCACCATGGATTTTGCAAAGTTCTTTGATCGCCTAAAAACTGGTTACCAAAAGACTTGTAAAGTTCGCCGATCTTGCTAAGAACTATAGGTCATGGCGAGCCTCCTTCCAGAATGCCATCAGAGGTCTTGATCTTACACATAGTGAGGACTTAGATATCCTAGTAAAGTGGCCTGGCAGCAAGTTGCTTGAGTATGCCAAAAGAATAAGAGACATTAACATAAAGCATCCACACACAGGTCTACGAAAACTGTGGGAAAGACTTGATGAATGTTATGGGTCCATAGAAGTCATAGAAAATGATTTATATAAAAGAATTGATGATTTCCCTAAAATAGGGTCTAAGGGCTACCAAAAGCTCAGGGAATTAAGTGATTTGTTAATAGAGCTACAGGTTGCTCAGGCGGATGGAGATTTTTCCAGACTGGCATTCTTGGATACCACCAGAGGTGTCAATCCAATAGTGCAAAAACTTCCTTACAAACTACAAGAAAAGTGGGTCACATTTGGTTCACAGTATAAGCAAACTCATAACATACTGTACCCTCCTTTTACTGTATTCATAGATTTGGTCACCCAACAAGCTAAAATTAGAAATGACCCCAGCTTTGACTTTACTCTGTCATGTCCCACTGCCTCCGGTGTCAAATTCAGTAGGACACCGATGGCAGTCCACAAAACTAACATTGCTTCCACGGGTCCCCCTCACATTGTGAGTAAGTCCCCTCCAGAAGAGAGCCAATCTCAAGATGTTATTAAGCAGTGCCTTCTACATCAGAAACCACATCCCCTATTAAAATGCAAAGACTTCAGGGAGAAGTCTTTAGAATATTGGAAAGGTTTGATCAAGGAAAACAACATCTGCTTCAATTGCTGTGCTACAACATTGCAAATCACCAGGAACTGCAAAGCCAGCACGAAATGCACAGAATGCGGAAGCGTAGATTGCAATACAGCTTTGCACCCTGGACCAACCCCACGAGTGTTGTTGCAAGCAGTGGAGCACAATGTAAAGCAGAAGAACACCTGACAGAGACACCACTGTTGTCATCTCTCAATGTACAGAGATCTGTAGAGGACTTATAGGAGGAAGCTCCTTTTCAAAAATCTGCCTTGTCCGAGTCTGCCAGCAGGCCACAAGGACAAAGTGATCAAGATATATGCGATCCTGGATGACCAAAGCAACAGGTCTCTAGCCAAGTCCATCTTCTTCGTCAGCTTCAGCATTCTAGGTGCCGTTTCTCCCTTCTCCTTGAAGACGTGTGCAGGTCCATTGAGAAGGCGGGGAGGAAAGCAACTGGATACAAAGTGTTGTCCATAGATGGCCAGACCTGCTTACTCCTACCAACCATTCTGGAGTGGAACCAGATTCCTGACAACAGGTCCGAGATACCTTCACTGGAGGTAGCAGTAGAGAGACTAAATCTTGGATGGGTCATTATCGGAGATGTCTGTCTAGGGGGTGCACACAAGCTGACCTCAGTCAACAGTATACTCACTAGCACACTAGAAAATGGACATTCATCTCTCTCCCAAACAGGTCAGAGTAGTTTTCTAGTAAAAGAATTGCCAAGCAGTACTCCCCTGCCTTGCCCTTTTGCAGTCCCTTCAAGTGAAGACCACGCTTGTGAGGGTGAACAAGACAACATAGCCTGTACAGTCTTCCAGAGGACAAAGGAAGACAACAAGATAGAAGACAGGATGTTCTTGGACATCAAGGATCAAGAAATAGTCAAAGACAAGTCAAACAGTTGGGTCACACTGCTACCATTTCGACCTCGGAGACGAAGCCTACCTAACAACAGGGAACTGGTGTACAGTCGATTTATCTCCCTCAAACACAAGCTTCAGAAGTCGCCTGAGACAAAAGAAAATTTCTTTACCTTCATGGGGAAAATATTCCAGAACAACCACGCAGAGATTACACCTGCACTTCAAGACTCCGAAGAGTGTTGGTACTTACCCATCTTTGGTGTGTATCATCCTAAGAAGCCAGGTCAGATAAGAGTGGTATTTGACTCAAGTGCTACATGCGAAGTTGAATGCTGTCCTACTGTCGGGCCCAAACCTCAAAAACAGACTTCTAGAAGTACTACTCTGTTTCCGCAAAGATAAGGTGGCATTTACGGCTGACATACAACAAATGTTCCACTGTTTTCACATCAAAGAGGAATGCAGAAACTACTTGAGATACTTCTGGTACCACGACAATGACCCCGATAAAGACATCGCAGAGTACCAGATGTGGGTACACATATTCGGGAGCAGTCCTTCACCGGCAGTCGCTATTTACGGTGTCAGAAATTCCACCAAAGAGGGTGAAGAAAAGTATGGGTCAGATGTTAGATCCTCTGCAGAAAAGGACTTCTACGTAGACAACTGTTTGAAATCCACACCGACAGACGAGGCTGCAATCAGTCTCCTAAAAAGGGTCCAAGAAATGTTCTCTTGGTCTAACTTGAGGTTGCACAAGATTGCCTCCAACAGCCGAGAATTGATGGAAGCCTTTTCCTCTAAAGACTATTCAAGTGATCTAAAGGAATTGGACCTAAGCACCAACTCCCTTTTCCATGCAGCGGAGCCTTGGATTGCTTTGCGATTTGAAGACGCATGCCTTCACTTTTCAGATCAGCAAAGACAAGAAACCCTTCACACGCAGAGGAGTTCTTTCTTTCATAAATACCTTGTATGACCCATTGGTGTTCATAGCTCCGGTAACCATCCAAGGTAAAATGATGCTAGGAGACTTCACCCAAGAGATGTCTGATTGGGACTATCCACTTCCAGCAGAAAAAGCAGACCTGTAGGCAGAGTGGAGGAAGTCTCTTGAAGCGTTGACCAACCTTCGTATCAAACGACCATATGCTTCTGTGCTATCCACAGAAGTCAAAACACAAAGATTTTGTATCTTCTGCGACGCATCAATCAAAGCGATCACAGCAGTAGTATACCTCAAAACTATTGACGTGCACGAACAATGCCATATCAGGTTCGTCATGAGCCGAACTCCGCAAACATACGATACCCAAATTAGAACTCTGTGCTGCCATGCAGTTGAGTTGGCCGAACTCATCTCAGATGGAATGAATCTAGAGATCAAAGATGTCAAATTATACACAGTCAGCAAAGTGGTACTAGGGTATATCTACAAAGAAACACAACGCTTCTATGTCTACGTCAGCAATCAATTGCTGAGGATCAGGAGATCCACTTGCCCTAATCAGTGGCATTACGTGTCTACTCACAACAATCCTGCGGACCATGCAACTAGATCCGTCGCACCGAGTCATCTTAAGGACACTAAATGGTTCACAGGCCCTGCATCCTTGTACTTTTCGACATCCCACATCAGCCTAATACATTCGAACTAGTGGATCCAGAAGCTGACAAAGAGCTTCTTCCTCAGGTGACCGTTCGACACACTGTGAACTCAAGTCATAACCTTAAATCTCATCGGTTCAGCAGGTTCTCAACTTGGAAGACACCCGTTTGAGCCATCACTTGCCTACTTCATGTAGCTTAGTCAGCACTACATTTAAGTCAGGCACCTTGTAAAGGTTGGCATCACTGCAAGCATGCGTTTACTGCTCCCAACATGGAAAGAGCCAAGATTGCAATATTTTGTGTTATAAAATGAAACCTATGCCAAAGCTGAATAAGCTCGATCCGATTGTTGACCAAGATGGGCTGCTAAGAATAGGAGGTCGTCTTCAAAATGCCGAGATAGGAACTTCAGAGAAACACCCAGTAATAATTCCCGGACGTCATCACGTCACGACTCTGCTCATTCAGCATAATCATGTCTTAGTAAGACACCAAGGCCATTTGTTTATTGAAGAGAACCTATGGGCAGCTGGACTATGGATAGTTGGAGCAAAGAGAAGCGTGAGCAAGCTCATCCTTAACTGCGTCACGTGTCGCAAACTTCGTGGCATGTTTTAGAATCCAAAGATGGCCAACCTCCCATCTGACAGACTTAGTACTGACCCTCCCTTCACCAACGTTGGACTAGACATATTCGGCCCTTGGTCCGTGGCTACATGACGCACTGGAAATATCAATTTTGAAGCAAAGTGTTGTGCAGTTCTTTTCACTTGTTTGTCCATTAGTGCTGTTCATATTGAAGTAATTGAATCTATGGACACTTCAAGTTTCATAAACTTCGACGTTTCATCGCGATCAGAGGCCCTGTGAAGCACATTCTTTCTGACCGAGGCATTTCTTGAAAACTATAATATTACCAGTTATACATACTAGATTCTTTGATAGGGCGTTGATCCAGGGAACTAGTCTGATTGCCGTACCTGGAGTCAGGAAGGAATTTTTCCCCCAATGTGGAGCTTAGTGTTGCCACATGGGTTTTTTTTTGCCTTCCTCTGGATCAACATGTTAGGCTATGGGTTGAACTAGATGGACTTAAAGTCTTCCTTCAACCTTAAAAACTATGTTACTATGTTACTATATGAATTTTGTTGGAGCAGCAAGAGAACTCCAAATTCCTTGCAATCTAGACATTATTAATGTAGAAAAGTACCTAGGTGAACAAGGATGCACCTGGTCTTTCAACCTACCACACTCTTCCCACATGGGAGGTGCTTGGGAAAGAATGACTGATAGAGTTTGACTATGTTCTTGGCCGAGGTTTCAGCTATTATGAATGCCAGGCCATTGACAGCACTTTTCGGTGATTCCAGAGACCTGAGAGTTCTTACTCCTGCCATGTTACGCACACAGAAAACCTGTGTTCCAAGTGCTCCACTTGGAGAACTCAACGACAAAGACCTCTACAGACAACAATGGAGGCAAGTACAAAGTGTGCCTAATGCTTTTTAGGACAGATGAAAAAAGCAGTACCTCTCCACTCTACAAACCAGGTTGAAGTGGCAGAAAGACCACCAAAATATCAAAACTGGCAATGTACTCGTAAAAAACAGTCGCATCAAAATGAGTGGCCACTCGGCCTAGTCAACAAACCTTTCCCCAGCAAGGATGTAAAAGTACGTAAAGTAAAAGTCAGAATGTGTAAGCTTGGAGAGAGAAAACTGTTCCTCAGGCCTTTAACAGAACTTGTGTTGTTGTTTTCTCCAAAAGAGCCTAATAGTGGCATCCGTTGATGCCAAGCGGGGAGTGCTCTACCCATTTATGCGCAGCAAAGACAGTATTTGTAGTTTTACACTTGTTACAACCCGTAGAGGTAATATGTTACCCCTTTATGATGTTTAAATGTGTTTAATACAAACTAGCTGCATTCCTACAGATACAGGTGTCTTGCCCTTTAAGATCAGTGTTTTCTTAGGGACCACCCGCCTGCTTCCCTGGGAAGAAGGAGAAACATTCAGACATTTTCCAGGCTCCGGAGAGATAAGACACATGTTCCTAGTTCCTGCTCCCTCTTTAAAACTACTCGCCCTGTCCAATTAAATCCAGTTTAGACTGTATGTTAGAAGCTGTGTGTGCAGTTCATGATGCAGCCACTGCTACAGAAATTACTGTGTAGCAGAAGTGTGTTATGCTTTGAGATTCTCCATCTTGGTTAATGTTTTCTGCATTGTATACAGTTAGGAAATCCCTTTGTATAGAATAGGGCCTTTTGCTATGAATCATGCCAAAGTTACTCATGTTTAATGTACATTTTTGTGTTAAATTATCACTGTGTTGGTTTCTGTGATGTTGCCAGTACTGACTCGATTTGTATTGTAGTTTTTACCCGCCAAATTCATATCATCGCACCAATCAACTCTAATGGTGCCGTCACACGCAGTGATGCGATAAACGATATTGTTAGCAATCACGTGCACGCGCGATCGCTAACAATATCGTTCAGATCACTGGTGAGCTGTCACACAGGCAGACTCACCAGCGATCAATGGACCAGAGACATTGTGGAAACGATTTAAATATCGTTTCCACGATATCTTGTTCCCGCTGCCAGCCTGCAGTAAGCGGGAGCAGGCTGGTCTCCAAGGTAAACTGCGGGTATCTAGGCAGCACGCGCTGCCTAGATACCCGATGTATACCTTGGTTACCAGCCTTCTTCGCTCACCATCTGGTATCCAAGGTAAACAGAATGTAACTGCGGTCATGTGACCCGATGATGCTCTCTGACATCATCACAGGTCCTGTAAGCACACGGACCTTGCTGGGAGGCAGCGGTGGATAGAGGATAGGTGAGCATATTGATTTTATTGTATATTATACATTGCAGAAGCGTAATTAGAAGGGTTGGAGCAATTTTAGTGTACTGAGCATGCTCAGTACACTAAAATTGGGTCCGAAGAGACATCAGATGTTTCCTCGGACCCTGCTCCATAGGGCCCCATGTTAATGGAATCGGATCGGATCGGATTTGGCATAATTGCCATCCGATTAGTCAGATCCGATTCTATCTGGTTTTTGATTCGGATGCAAAAATCGGAGCAGTCTCCGATTTTTGCACCGGAAAGAAATCGGATAAAATCAAATCGGACGCGATTCGGATGGCAATTAGTGCACATCCGAATCCGTCCGATCCCCATAGGGTTACATGGGGCAAATTCGGATCCGATGCTGTCCGATTTCTATCGGACAGCATCGGATTTCACAAAATCGTAGTGTGAAACCAGCCTTAGATTCTGGTTCCTATCTGTAATGCACTGATAGTAATGCCTTTGCTGGATATATATGTTAGGCGGCCGTCACACGGTGAGATATCTTGCCGATATCGTTTAAGCGATCTCCTTTTTGATCGCTTAAGCGATATCGGGCAAGATATCGTTGCATGTAATCAAGCGATTTACGATGGTAAATCGCTTGATCGTGACATCGCTGATCTGAGCTCCGGTTCTCAGATCTAGCGATGAACGATGCAACGATCTGCATCATCGTGGTGTATAACACCACGATGATCCATCTCCCAGCGACCGCGCCTATGCTGGGAGATGGTAACTATGGTACACGTCGGGTAACTAAGCGACGCGCGGCGCCTAGTAACCCGATGTGTACCATAGTAACGAGCGAGATCGCTGCTCCACATCGCTGGTGAGTCTGTCTGTGTGACATCTCACCAGCGATGTGAGCGATATTGTAAGCGATTGCGCGTGCACGTGATCGCTTACAATATCGCTAAAGATATCTCACCGTGTGACGGCCGCCTTAAGGTGATATTTGTACTATTGTTGCTAATTACCTTCTATAGGTTGGCTGCTGCTGTTTGGTTGTGCTGTTTCTTTGTGTTAAATTTAATTCTTGTGCCCTGTAATGATATTACCTTATAGTTACTAGTTCCTACTTTCTTAAATAAGCTGATAAAATAGTAATCTACTGGTGTTGTGTCCTTTAGTCGGTCTCTGATTATGATGCTGCTCTCCTAGTTTCCTTTCTGGAGTTCCTAGAAGCAGTAATCTTGCATGTAATTTCTACCTTATGGACCAGCTGTTCTTAATATATTTACTTTTCTGGTCAGCCTCTATTAGCCCTGCTCGCTTCCGCTGTCTGTAGCTGCTGCCCTGGGCTGTTCTGGGCGTGTGATCAGGATGCCACAGAACTCCTCGGGTGTCAAGACCACACGCTTCCGTGTCGGACACACGCTTCCGGTCAGCTGATTCGACGTCAGCACCTACGCAGTGGTCATGTGACTGGTAGGGGCGGAGCGTGGAGGGGACTGTGCGATGTCTCGTAGTAGCTTGTCACACCAACATGTTTCGAAGTCGCCTGCCTTCTTTCGCAAGATGTGTGATCTACTTTTATATGATTTTATATTTTATGGAATAAATTTTGAATCTATTACTAAGAGAAACCAATAAACATCCCTAATTCTGTTGTACCAAATATTTGTTCTTAAATTCTTAAATTATTGCCATACCATAAGGATTTAGCGCTAAGCCTCACAAGTAAATACCAATACAAATTGATCTAAAATACCATAATATGTATTATAATATGTATATGGGTAATTTTTGATCAATCCCATGTTTACCAGTTTAATGTTTTATAACTTAATCTACCATATTATACTGCTGATAAATTTTCCTGTGTAGTTGTGAGAGACATAGTGGGCAGCTATTTAAATGACAGTGCACCATCGCATAGTCATCCTAGGTGGTTTCCACCTCTGGAGAATATGTGGGATTTTTTTTATCCATGTTTGGATCAGAAAATGTCTGTTTCTGAATTCCTGAACAGAGCAATAAGGCTGCCTTCAGACTTGCAGATGCATCTGCAGCGTTTTGCAGATGCATCTGCAAGCATCTGCATGCAGACCGCGGCCCCTATGTTTATAATGGAGCGCACGGCGGTCTGCAGATGCTTGCAGATCGCCGTGCGCTCTCATTGCCCGCCATTAGTGATCTGTGCGCAGGTGGATGCCTGCGTACAGATCACACACTCTCGCCCGCACCAGAGACGCGACATGCTGCGTCCCGGGTGCGGACGCGGGACACCGGAAGGAGCAGATATGGTCCGCATCCGCACCCGAATGCAGCAAACGCTGCCAAACGCAGGCACTATGCGTTCCTATGTTAAACATAGGACCGCAGTGCGCATGCGTTTGAATGTGTATGGGAACGCAGCATAAGCTGCGTTCACATACGCAAATGTGAAGGCAGCCTTAGTGATTCATGTAAGCAAATGATCAGTGATGCTCAGCATTAATTGTTGTGTAGGGAAAAGGTAGCATTATCCTTTACTCTATAACTTAAGGGCAGTAAATCCCAATACAGAAGAGTAGAAGGGGATTTTTATTCTTATTGTAAGTATTAAGCTCAGGAGGTCATTTCCGGATTGTGACACAAGACACATTCTGGTAGCATGAGAATACATCTGAGTTATTCTGCAGCTGGAGGAGGACCAAACCCTTCATTCTAAATTAATATCACCTGGGCTGTTGGTTAATGGCTTCTCATTTCTAGAACTCCTGTGGGACTGTTGTGGGCGGCCAGCTTAATACGTGTTTATTTTAAAAAATACCACCATCCGGTTTAGTCATTCTTCTGATTTCAATTTTCTACTATTTCATTGCACTGATACACAGATAATATCTATGAATGTGCATACAAATTATGTATGTTTCTGTACCAGTTCTTTTTTACATTATAGCAGGTATGGGCGCATCTGTGCCATATATTTGTGCCCCTAAAAAAGTCAGGGTCTTAAAGAAGCTTCCAAGTATACAGTAGGAAAGATCTAATGTATTCAGTATACCCAATTATTTGCTCTCTAATTTGTAGTAGTGTAAGGGCATATTTCTGGATGAAGATGCACCCATCAGATTCCTTTTATTAGGACATACACCATAAAATCAACAAATCAGTCTGCTAAGGTAAAATTCACACTTGGGCAACTATATTTGGCAGGACTTTTTGAAACAGTACAGCCACAAATATGGCTTGAAATAATTAGGTTTTTTACACCGAGCAAGTGTCAGACAAACTAGGTATGTGTCCTATTCTGCTCAGTTGTTCATATCAGACTTGGTCATTCAAGTGTGTGAGATTGAGAAAAAAAATTAATGTATACTGATGCCACCTATGTAGTCTCCATTTTGTGTAAAGTGGCCTTCACCTGATTTCACTTAAGCTTGCCTTTAACCCTTACAACTCTGTAGAGAAGCAGCCAGTACCCTCTGGCAGTTCCCTTAGGATCAGCAGAAGGGTACCACCCCCTGCAGGTAGATATCAGAAACCTGCAGTAACCAAAGGAGTAACCTGCAGTTTCCGTGGGCAGTTAAGAAGACAACCAGGTCAAAGGTAAGCTGTGGCGCAGCATGGGACTATAAAAATGGGATCTGCCATGGGATGTGGTAGTTTGGCACCAGAAAGTCAGAAGAAACTGACCTACGTGAAGGGTTACCACTCCCACCCCTTACCAGGGAGAGAGAGCACGATCCCTGTGATCTCACTGAAATAACTGCCTGCAAGGAACCAGTGACCAATCCCGGTGAGCCCTCCACCAAAGACCCACAGCAGAGCTACATGGTCACGCCCCAGATTCCGCCGGTCAAGACCCCATAGCAGGGCTACATAATCAAGCCGCAGACTCCACCAGTAAAGGCCCCACAGCAGAGCTACGTGGTCAAGCCACAGACTTCAACGATCAAGATCAGTGTTTTGGAGTGGCCTGGGCCTGTGCTATGCAGTACCTGAGGGAGTACAGCAAAGAAACGTAAAGACTGCTAAGTTAATATCCTGACCCCCTGGGTGACTGCAGGGCTATTAGACGAGAGGTCTCCCCATTGTAGAAGAGAGTGACCTCCAGAGAAGACATACGGTCTGTCCAGAATAGAATTCTAATACTGTTATGTATAACCTTGCTCCTTTTTATTGTACATATTGAGCTTCAAGTGCATTAACCTGTTGTAAGCCTTTCTCTGCTATTTCTTTATCACCATCTCTACCTTTTTTCTGTATAGTATTAAACATTGTGTGACGTCACCACTGTATCATCCTTCTCTGTGCGTTGCATACCAGTACATCCTTCATGTGGAACACAGCATTTGGCTATGTACTGATTTAATGTTGCTGCATATTACATTTATACAAATAACCACAGCAACCAGGTAATACGCAAACAATCTGAAAATGTAGAGGCGTATTTAGTCAAGCTTTCCAAAATTCATAATGAATACTACAAAAATCTATAAAGACACAGTCATTTCCATATTTCTGGTCATAGTCCATGGGCAATATTGTGAAGCATTGAACAGCGTTACACATGGACTAACTCGTACTTTGGCACGTCAGAGATTTAGCAATTCCCAGCTTCCTGCTCTCTTGCTCACTAGTTGGACAGCGGACAACGGCCTGTATCAGCTGGTTACTCAACTTTCTCTTTCCAAAGACAGAACTGCCAAAATGTGATGCAGTACTGACATGCTACATACTAGCAGCTTGTTCTTAAAGGGGCACAAGCATTAAATGCTTATGACATTTAAACGTAAAGGGGTTAGTCATTTTATTATAATAAATGTGTTGGGGACATTATTTTATGGCACTTACTAATATATATGTATTACAGGTTTTCCACCTGTGCTTTTTAATAGTCTTCTTCACAGATTGCAAATATTTCCTGCTCTCAAAACAGCTGCTGATGGAGGATCTTATCACCAGACTGGTCCATCATCCTCCTCCAATTGAAAAGCTGCTTCTCCATGAGCAGTGTTTGTCTATTGGAGGAGGCTGATGGGCCAGTTTGGTCACATGTTCCTAAATCACTAGCTAGTTTGAGAACAGGAGCGCCGTATGGTCTGTGAGGAAGACTGCACCATGTGCCAGTGGAGAACCTGTAATACTTTTATATAAGTACCAAAAAATCATGTTAAACAAAAATCAAGAGGTCAACCCCTTTAACTGTCTGACTGTTACAAAGTACCTGTATTGTTTATATTCAGGGATTCTAAAAGGGTTCCTTACATCTACATAAAGGGTATTCCCATGTTCGTTAATTATAGCACAAAGCTAGGATACTCCATCACTTCTGATCATTGGTGGTCTGACCTGTGTCTGTTGCATAACCAGGGTATGTGTAGATACAGAGCCTGCAACCCTGGAATGTTAAAGTCATGGCATATCTCCTTCATACCTTGTAGACTGTGAGCCTTCGCAGGCAGGGTCCTCTCTACTCACCTACTGTATCCTCACCCATCCCCTGTAGACTATGAGCCCTCGTGGGCAGGGTCCTCTCTCCTCACCTACTGTATCGTCACCCATCCCCTGTAGATTGTGAGCCCTCATGGGCAGGGCCCTCTCCCTCTCTCTACCTACTGTATGCTCACCCATCCCCTGTAAACTGTGAGCCCTCGCGGGTACGGTCCTCTCTCCCCCTGTACCTGTGTGTGCCTTGTATTGTTCATAATTATTATACTTGTCTATGTATTGCCTTTTCACATGTAACACGCCAAGGAATAAATGGTGCTATAATAATATATTATAGTAATAATAAATATAAGTATGCTCCACATTCACACTTTGGAAAGAAAAAATGTACAAAAGTTTGAATTCCTTTACTTCAATATAAAACATTTCATTGATTATGACTGAAATGCAGTTATTTAAAGGCAGACTCATGTGAGACCTCATGAAAGATTTAGCACCATGTCCCTCTATTGCTACAGGTGGGAAGAAACAGAGTCAAACAGATTCTTACATTTCAGTCTTGTCTTATAAGAATAGGTATTGTCTGTTCATTTGAATATTTCGTCTGTGCTGCCTTTTCATATGTTCCCCCCCCAAAAAAGCGCCAGAGTATAAGTTGGTATATGTGCAATAGGAACACACTGTCACCGTGGCCAATTCACATACAATACCCAAGAGAAAAACACAAAATAAGCAGATACCCGCTGCGGAATATGTTGGCGCTATATAAAGATTATTATTATTATACAGTAAATAATAATAGTACATTTAAATGACATAGGATAGTTGTTTAACACTGTTTGATCAAAAAGCATAAAAGCCACCCTACCATGACAAGGTGTACCCATGGGGAGAGTCCTACTCTAGTATTAAAACCTTACCTTGCATCTGTGACCTCAGTTTAATAAGGCAAAGAAGCATAGTGCTGCAATACAGCAAACTCTAAATGGTGCAGCTTGTTGTGGCGCGATGGCTTTTGCACTCTTTTACAATCAAAGTTAACCAACTGTTCTATGTTATTTAAATGTACCACTATTATTTACTTATTTATTTTACTATAGGGTATATGCTCTTTTTGTGTTTTTCTTTTGTGGTTTTTCATATATTAGGCCTTCTGTGACAAAGCAAGTTATCCAGTTCTCCTCCCTTTAAATAACATTTTACACTTCCCACTCAACTTATTATACGCTAACTCAAAATTCACAGTAGTTTACATAACTAGGGTCATAAACAGCAAAGTGTCCTTGATGAGGTGCAGCTGAGGTGCTCTGGTGCCATCTACAGGCTAAATGAACAGAAAACATTTCTAACACTTAAATTGCTATTTAAAAATGCTTAACGGGAACCTGTCACTTGATTCAGGCTGCCCAATATTGAGCCAGATATATTTTCTTCTGAATCGCTGCATTGTTTCAGAGAAAAGATAGTTGAAAGATCCAGCCATAGGGCAAGACGAGACTAATCCAGCACTACCCCCAGCCGGTTTCTTTCAGGACAGCTCTAGGGATTGACTTTTGCTATGTAAGATCCATGTCTATCACCTGAAAAAGAGCTAGGAAGAGCTGGGATGAGCTGGCCACGGGCGGTGTTGGACTAGTCTTTTCTCCAGGTATGGTATCCAACTGGAACTGTGAAGTACAACTCTGAAAAGCCAGAGCATTAAAGAATATGCCTGGCTGCAATCGTGACAGCTTCCCTTTAATGTGTTGTGTTGAAGTAATTGCTGACCAAAATCCACTTGGAAATTTATTTGAGTGATCCTCTATTAGTTTTAGGAATAAATTAGTGAAGCCCTTAACTATTCCATCCAAGCAGAGTTTTTGAGAAATGCGTATATTTTTATATTTGTTTTGCCTTTTTCCCACATTAGGGTTATTTTGCTGAAAAATCATTCATACCTGTTTAGATGGCAGATTATGTAGTTCAAGGTGTCATGGTTTGGTTCTGGGAGATTTCTCACTAGCTCTCTCATGGTGTGCACTTTTTCATCGACATCAGTAATTTCTGTTCAGAAATAAAAGGTTGAAAATTTATTGAATGTCTCATAACTCCCGAGGGGATGGGAGGGATGTAGAGGAGCAGTCACAGACTTCACTGATGTAATACAAGGACATTATGTAAAGGTACTGTCACAAGTCGCAATCTCGGCTGGCGATGTGTGGCGATATGACGTGCACGCTCACGTTTTTGGTGCCCGCCTCAGATCGCCGATGGCGGCGTAACACGCCGCAATTTCACCCTGAAGGTAAGGCGATGTGTTGCTCCGGAAATCGCCTCACCTACAGCGGAACCAATCTTGCCTCATTCCATCGACGCTTCACACGCCGCAATCTCAAAGGCAATGTTGGCAAACATGTTCAGCGCGGCGAGGAGATAGGCGTGCCGCAGTGGTTTACACCGTGCCCCATGCACGCTCATTGGACAACACAACTGCGTTACGATTGGGCAGCCTGCTCTGGAAGGCTGGCTAATACATGACGACATTGTCTATCGGAGTTTGTCACAAATACACGCTCGTGTCGTCAATTGTGGCTCCTGCAATACACTTTCGAGGTGCCAAAGTGTCACACAGGAGCAATCTTGTGCTGTACAGTGGATTACACTAAGAATGGCTAGGTGTGCATCTGTAGATGATGGCAATAAGATACAAACAACACTATGGACATATGTGCCTGCATTGCTCCACGCCATGCCAGAGCTGCCATGGCTGAACTATGTGTGTGCACACATGTTTGCGTGTGTGTACTGAAGTGTACCTACATCCCCTACAAACACCATTGCATTCTCTATGTGTGTGGACACAGTCCTATGTGGCCAAACACATCATAATGGACATGTATACACAGTCACAGCATACAGTGTGGACCTGTGTACTGGACATTAGCAGACAATGCTGCACGGACCCATCAATACCATTTAACGTATCACATACCTCTGTGCACAGCATAAAGCTATGTGCAACTGCCCTGTATGGAAAAGTAACGACAGACACAGGTAGTTTGGTTATGGGTTTTTTTAGTGGTACTTTTTGTGCACAAAAAAAGGAATTATAACAACACACACAAAACATTAAAATAGAAGTGTCAATCACACAAATAAATAGAAAATGATGATAAAGAATGGCCATACCCAAACATTTCAGAGTACAGATAAAAAAAAACAACTAACTAATGTTTAAGCACCCAAAATAAACAAAACACCACCATAATCCTCCTGGTGCAGCCACCCTGGTGACTCCTCCCTCCTCCTGATGTTGCTGCCTGACAACACCAGCGACCCTACACCTGCTGGTGCTGCCAGGCCACTGCCCCAGGGCCATTAATGTAGGACCAATATGCGTTTCTGTTGCTCCTGGCATCCTGCTGACTCAGACCGTGGCTCAGTGGCTTGAGTGGCGCCACACCATGGTCGGCAGCACACCAATCGGGACGGCGCTCCAGTGTTGTGGGGTCAACAGAATCCACATAACTTGCTAGCGTGAATGATAACCGATCCCTACAACGCAGGAAGTTATGCAGCACACAGCAAATTGTGACATCATTACCATACCCCCATATAGCTGCCCATAATGTATATGTACTACAACAAGGCCTAGGAAAATACAAAGCTCAACCACACAGACAGATGCTTGTTAACAATTAAATGCAAGAACATGCTAAACGTACCAGAGCCATGTGTTACTGACAAATCATCATCCCACGCAGCTGACAATCACATATTCATCATGTCCAACACACATCCCTGTTGTGTTGATAAGGCCGGATCAAATGGATTGTCAATGAGGAGGGTGTTTTGTGGCAAGGAAAGCCATCCATCCATTTTGCGGCACACAATAGATCAATCAAACACATCATCATTACAAACTACTTACACCAGGACTTGGGCGTCTGCTACAGTACACAAGAACGATCCGTAATGCAAAGATGCATCAAACGCTACACACAGCCATATCACAAACGATGTGTGAACATCAGTACTTACTTAATGACTCTGGGCAGCAAGCGTGCCGTAGCTTGGTCGTTAGCGGTTTTTATGTGGTAACCATCCAATCACAGAGCATCTGCGTCATCTAATTCACGTAGCTGCCTGGGCGTTGCCACGTGCGACTACAGATTAGGCCCAAACCACATATGCCCTGTGTCATGTGCAGCATGTCACATCTGTGTACACATATAAAGGCCATTAATGCTTCTGCATACACAAGCTAACTACCAGACCACCTGTCATTGCTAGTGCTGGACATGGATTGGGTCCTGGAGGCGGGCATGGATGGGGCACTGAGATGGGGTGGTTACATGACCATCCCCAAGAAAACGCCCCCAGTGCCCCCTGCGCCCCAACAACCCATGGCTGGAGCTCACCAAAATCAGGATCCTCCACGTCCCCCACAAAGACTCCACCACAGAAGGGCCCCTAATGTGTGGGAGTACAGGGATGAGGGGGAGGAGCCATTGTCTGATCCAGCAGAGGACGAAGAAGCAAGACGCTACTAGGCAATGCACTACATTGCGTACTGGAATTTTTTTTTTTAATCTAAAACCAAGTGTTTGTATTTTTATTTTGGGATAATAAACCTGACTATTATTTGCCATAACTACGTCCACATATGTGTCAGGTTCAGCAGTATGGTTGTGTGTGTAGTGTTTTGTGGGTGTAATGGTGATGTTTGTGTGGCAGAAGAAGAGGCCTCATGTCCACAATAACATAGTTGTGTCATTGTAGCAGACAGGAGCCTTTCCCTAGGTGACATGTGTGAGTATTGAGAGATTACGAGTCTTCTCTGGCCGACATTGGCAAGTATGCTTGTGTCTGTGTGTTTGTTAATGTGGGTGTGATATTGGAGACATTGATGTCAATTATGGCTTCATCCATGTTGAAATGGTACAGTTTGGTCAGGTCTTTATCATGCCACACTGCACACCTACGCTAATTCATTAGCCATGTGTTGGGTTTAAAAATTTCACCTCCCAAAGGTGTCCCTGTGTGTGCAGAGACAAGGGATCACACAGTATTTTGGTTTGCACTCACATTTATTGTTTCCAAATCTTTTTTTGTAAATTGTTTTTTTCAGATTAGTTGTGGGCAAACCATACTAACTACTTTCCCAATTTGGGATACTATAAGAAAAAAGGCCAATGGGGCCTAAAAAAGAAGGGTGCCAACATGGCAACACAAACAAAAATGTCCAACATGGACTACATACAAGAGTCATTGGCCACATTATTGGGGGGGATATACAGGAGTAGGGGCAATGGCGGACTGGGCTGCCTGGAGGCACAGTATCATCGCACCCAACCAGTCCAGATGTTGCTGCCCTTCTCGGTGGGCACAGTCCATGTGCTGCAGTGCCTCCCTGTGTGCCTGCAGCAGGTCATCAATAGTTGGTATCACTATATGGGAAATAAGGACATTAGTCAGTGACATGAGTAGGTGTGGGTGGGTGGGTGACGTCATTGGTCAGCATTTCACTTACATAGCTTAACCCCATCCCAGTTTCCATCTTGAGGAGATGGTGGTGCGCTGACAGCCCAGCCTGCAGCGCGAGCTCTTGCCGCTTGACAAAGAAAGGAAAACAAAAAATATCATGACTCACATACTGATGTCAGGGACACACACCAACATGTATATTACAAAGCTTGTAGCCCATTGCCAACACTGACCACCAATCACAACTCCAGCAGGCTCAATGTCACTGTGTGGGGACCACAACACAGCAGGGCTGGCCCGGGAGCTGGAGATGCTTGGGGGTGGGGGGGGGGATGAGCCTGGGCTTGGGGATTGGACTTGGTGGCCTAGGACCGGGCTTCCTGGTCCCACGGGTCCTGGGCTGGCTGCTCCTGAGGGTGGGGTCCCTGGTGGTGAGGGACTTCATGGGCCCTCCGGGGAAGGTGAGGGTGGGGTCCCTGGTAGTGAGGGACTTCTTGGGCCCTCCGGGTAAGGTGAGGGTGGGGTCCCTGGTGTTGAGGGACTTCCTGGGCCCCCCCGGGAAGGGGGGGGTCCCTGGTGGTGTAGGGGACCATCGGCCCTCCTCAGACGAGGAGTCCTCCTCATATGTAATATTAAAAATGACAAAACACCGATTATACAAAAGGAACACAACGTAGGGCAAAAACGTACTGTGTGTGTAACAATGTCATTAGGGCGTGAAGGCTAGCCTAAAAGGTGTGGGTCTGGAGCGACCCTATGGTTAGGGGCGAGTCTGTTTTTGGACATGACCATAACACCAGTGACCACATATTTGGGATGTAAAACACCCTTGGATTAGGAGAGGATGGATTTTTACACAAAACACAAGAGCAGACAGTAAGCATCTGGTAGTGCCACTATGGGGGCAAACACATAGCAGTCAGCTTGTAGTCACTTTTCCGGATTGTGATCAATGTCTTCTGAAAGCTATGTGTCAGAGTGCGCACATATGTGCTGCCAGGTGTGATGTGGCCCTTCAAATTTGCATTAATATGTTGTGGTCAACTTTGCTGTCACTACACACCTATGTTCCGCAACACACAGGTCAAGGACCACTATAGCCGTCACCATTAAAACAACATATGCCAACATATTCTGCACCTTCATATTGCAGTGTCACCAACATGCAGATGCACATTTGTGACAGGTTCACATGCTGGTTTATGTCACACTATGTGCCATGGCACAATACCACATGATGGTTGGGTAGTGTTTGGAGTAGGATGATTGGCATGTGTGTGTTTGGCATTGCCACATACTCACTACGCAGCCTGGCAATCCGGGCACAAATGTCCACAATCCGCCCTGGGGCTTGTGCTTCAGGTCCGCCACCTTTCTCTGGATTTGCTTGCGGGTCCTCTCCACACCCACTTTCCGTAGCAGGGCCCGCTGGATTTTGCGCAGGATGTTCAGCTTGTGCAGCCGTAGGTGGCGGTGACACTGGTGGCACCAGTAGTCATGCCAGTCACACAGGTCGATGAGGATCACAAGTTCTGTCACACCCCATGTGGCAGCGCGCTGTGTGGCCACCATGACTCTTGCACTATGTGCAGGGGAGGGGCAGGCACCTGGCAGGCAGGGAACAACGAGCAGACACGTAATGATGTCACCCCGCACACTGGCGCCGCCAAACAAGGTTCAGGGCGCTAACAAGGTAGACGTCTGCGGAGTGGGAGCAGTAGAATGTACCCAGCAGCGTCACCAAATTTACACACGTAGGGTGATTGTAGTGCGTGGCCCATGGCTCCCATCTACGATGTGTAGCCCAACATCTGAGCAGTCATGTGTGGTACTATACTCTACATAGCGCAACTTAATACACGCGGACAACATAGCTTGCGCTATTCAATGGTGCGCCTAATTGTTTGCGGACAGTTGTGTAGCTGAAGATGTGTGTGGTGCTGAACGGACAGCTCTTCAAATATGGCGCGGTGTCAACTGACAGCTAATGGGAACACAGTAGCCTACACCAATCATCTCAGACGGGGCGCGGACTACAGCACGCTGAGGCACACCTACGAGAAATCATAGAAATCGCTCTTTCCATCACTATCGCCCTGTCACACGCCAAAACACGAACATATCGCCTTGCCGATTGCGCATGATTGCTGAGCACTGTTCAGGAATCAGGCAACGGCCGATGGGCGATTTATCGCCGTGAAATCGCCCAATCACACTCCGCAACCGTGAGGCAATTTCACGGCGATTTCGCTGGGGCGACACATCGCCTTTCAGATCTCCAGGCGAGATTGCGGAGTGTGACGGTACCTTAAAGGATTGCTAGAGGAGAACACCTAAGGGTGGTTTCACACTTTTTTTGTCCAGTGTCCTAATCTGGCCGAAACCTGACGCTACCTGATCAGGTCTGTTTCTATAGACTTAGGCTGGCTTCACACCACGGTAAGGTCTGGTCCGGGGCTGTCGGTGTAATCTGTAAACTAGACAGCCCCGGACCGAATTTTGGCCCCATAGTATCCTATGGGGCTGGATGGAGCCGGATGGCAGCTCTCTGCCATTCGGTTTCCATCTCTTCGGCAGAATCCGGGAGAAATCGGATTTTTCTCACCGTACACAAAAACGTTGCTTGCAAAATCTCCCCAAATTGCCATATCCCGGATTCTCTCGGATTCCTCCTGGATCTGGTACAATCCTGAGCTCCCTAACATGGGAGCTTATGGGGCCCGAGTGCATCGGTCCGGGAGGATCCGGGAACCGGACACCTGCGGCTGCTCGCCGCTGTTATTTCAGGACTGCGGCTGGCTCCCTGTGAGCCACGGTCCTGATTAATCGGCGGCGGCAGCTGCGTCCGGCAGCACACCAGACCGGAGGGCATATTAGCCCTCCAGTTCTGTGTGCTGATCAGGACCGGACTTTGCCGTGGTGTGAAGCCAGCCTTAGAATGGGGATACAGGCACATGCGTTGGAATAAGGTTTCCATTGAATCCTAAAAATGTGTCCTTTTGCCCTAGACCATGGATGCATAAAGCTCCAATTTTGCGGCACGTTAAAAAGCCTGATGTCACTGCAACCAAAAATAGAATAGACTTTAATGGAGCCGGATCTGGCAAGCTGGATACGGCTTTCACACTGAGTATGCCCAGAGCCCCTCCCAACACTTTCCCATTAGGTAAGTCTTATATAAAATTTCAACTTTCCAATGGATCAGGCAAAAAAAAAAATGGATGCAACTGCAGGGTTTGTTTGCCTGATTGGACACTCCAATCAGGCATAACACTGCTGCGGTTGCATAGGGATGCACAAAAAAACCCGGATGCGGTCGGAAGCATTTTTAGCCTGATCACAGCTGAACGCAAGTGTGAAACCAGCCTAAAATGTGCAGAGAGATATCTGTCCTCAATGTTAAGGCAGACACACACTATGTGAGCTGAATGCGAGTATCTTGCATGCATCTTACATGAATCACCTACCTAGCCCCTGCCTCAATGAATGGGAACTGAAAATAAAGCTGCTTTGTTTTTGACACCTCCTGGTATTTTTCTTGATAAAATGCTATTGCCATACCTAGGTGTGGATTACATGCATTTTATGTTGCAATTTTCACAAAGTAAACCACTGCACAATGCATTTTTACCTGTGGTTATTCTGCATCTAATGTAAGGCTACGGGGAAAATCTGCACAGAAAACTCAGCATATTCACAAGAGAAATTGACATGTTGCGAATCTGAAACATGCACCACAGGTCAGTTTACGCTGAGACTTACTGTACATACATCCATACACTGGAATTGTAAGACGTTGAGGTTTTGATGCAGCAAAAAAGCACAGCATCAAAAGGTCACCAAAAACTCATGGTGGGAGCATAGCTTTTAGGGTCTGATCTAAATAAGATTTATTTAGATTTAGGCATTTTGGGGTCAGAATTAATTTAGGAAGCTGATCTGAGGTCTCCATTAATTTTTGGAACTGATCTGGGGTCTGAATAATTTAGGGGTTTGGTGTGGGGTTTGATCTTATTTAAAATCACACTCCTGGGATTTAATATTTCTTAATTTGTTTTATTTTCTATCTCTATAGCCCAGATTATCACATGTGCAGACTATTCTTTTGTCCCCAGTGTTATTGTCATCCGCTTCTGCATAAAATAACTAATGAGTTCTCTTTGTCTTCTGTGTGGACCAAAAGTTGTATAGATGAGAATGGGAATCACACTGAGAATGGAAGAAGGAAGCAATCAGTAAGTTTTAACACATGCTCTATGGCCATTACCATGGCTAGGGGAGTAGAAAAAAACATATTCTGGAGTGCTGCTTTAAGCGACTGTTCTCTGACTTTATTTTTTGCCATTGTTGTCTTGTGCAAGCTGCTTTATTGTCAAGAACAGCAAGTATTTGTAAGGGTATGGACACACATCCAAGTTTAAAAATGCTCCGATTCTCGGCTCCGAGAGTCGGACGAGCGAGTGTCATCCGTCTTTTGGTCAGTGTGGCTTGCGAGTGCTGTCCGAGTGCAATCCGTTTTTTTCCTCAGCAGCTAGTTACTGTATAATCATTTACAGGAGCATTTTGTACAGTTGTCTGAGCTACAGAATGGTAATGTATGAATTAAAACTCGCATCAGACTCGGATGGTGCGAGTGTGGTCCGAGTGCAATCCGTGGTTTTTGTCGGACCCATAGACTTGCATTGGCGAGTCTCGTCCGTGACTCGCATAGAATCGGAACATGTTGCGATTGACCCGCAATCCGAGAAACGGATGCAGAAAAGGCGTATGAGACTCGGAAATGTGCTCTCGGACATTAGTTAACATTGGTCCGAGAGCAATGCGATTTTTCCTCACAGTAAACTCGGACGAGTTTCCGTGATGTGTGTCCGAGCCCTAATTCACTTTTCTTAAAATACAGTGATTCTAAATACCTGTGCAGTGCGAATTTTAACCTTTAAAAAATAATTGGCAGAGGAGCTCTAAAATAGATTTGTATTAATCCAGAGGTCTCTTATAATATGTATAGTTGGCTATAAATTCTACTTACGAGACGCTGCTATAAATTCATCAAAGAAACTGAACGGAATGACAGGTTCTGGAAGTTCCCGGAAGAACATTTTTAGAGCCCCAGTGATGACATGAATATCTTCCCATTCAGGGCTGTTCAGGTCCAACTTCTCCTCTGCATCATGGGAAAATATAAACTTTAATGACAGTTTACAGACAAAGCTTTCAGTTATATGAGATAGAGATTAGTGCCTCATCCTTTAAGACTAATGTATCACGATAATGTACCGCGATCATGTACTAGGTGGAACAATACCACTTCTTAATCACTTCCATATTCAAAATTCTACAGTTTGCATTCGGCTCATTATGAGATTTTAAAAAATATTTGGAAAACCAGACAACTAATCACCACAATACAATGTATAGTAAAAGACAACACGAAGGCTAAGTGCGCAAATTTATAGAAACTTCTTCAACTGAAAAATTGGATCCATTTTTTTGGACGGGATTGTTTCAACGTCAAAAATGTGAATTTCTCAACCTATTAATATGAATTCAAAATTTCTAAATTTTCTGAAACAATCTTTATGTTTGTGAATTAGCCCATAATAAATTGTTATTACCACTTCAGATATTTAAGGGATAGCCACAGAATGAAGGATATTTGTCAAGTCAAATGTGCCAGAATGTGGATGCAATTTGTGTAATAAGAAAAAATGGTCACCAAACCGGTCACCATATTTATGTGCTTTACAAACTTTCTGCTTTTTGTTGACTTGAAAGCATCATTTCACAGAAATGGACATGGTTTAGCAAAAAGGGTGTAGGCTAATGAGTGACACAGCGCGCCAAATGTCCCCATGTTCGCCCCCATAAAAATAAAAAGCCTATACTCACCTCTGGTGCTGGCACAGTTCTAGCAATGTCAGAACTCATGTTCCCGGGGTACATGTGACATTGCTATGACACGAGCCCTGTGACCAATCAGTGCTGGCTTTCTTCTTCCTGCCTTTAGATGCTAAAGTAACTAACAAAAAGTGAGAGCTGTGACTGCCACTCCCATGCTGAGTACAGTACTAATATATCCAAAGGCGGGGAGAAGGAATCCGATGCTGATTGGGCATGGTGCTTGCATGTAACAACAATGTCACGAGGGCCTCGGGAATGAGACTTCTGACATTCTCTTTAAGTTTGCATTATCTATTTCACAGCATTAATAAATATACCTGAATAAGTCCACATATATAATTGAAGAATGGAAGTAGAATGTTTGCATATATTGCATAAGGACAGATGCTCCATTTATGATACAAAAAATATATTACATGTGTTTTTATGCTTTAATGGGAGAATACATTGAATCAAGAGGGCAACACATCACGACAGTAGACAAAACACAGACTGTTAGCAGCTCCAGAAGAAGACGCCATTCTGAGACAACACTACAGCAAAAATATAACATTAATACATAGGAAACAGGTAAATATGCATCATTCAGCATTAATGAACTACATAAATATACACAGACATGGTGCAACTGTACAAACAATGTTATATGGATAGTAGAGCAACATGTATCATAACGTATAGTAAAATATCAATCTGGATCCTAAAGTTCTGTCTATACTGGCAGTTTTCTGCCAACCGATGAAACAACTCAACTAGAGCTTATCTAAGCCTTTCAATTCTTGGTGATAATTCGCTCTAGCGCTTTCTTTTTTTCCTCCCCTCCTCTCAAGAGCCATACCTTTTTTATTTTTCCAACGACATAGAAATATAAAGGTACCGTTATACGAGGCAACGTTGCTGCGATGTTGCCAGCAACTTCACTGGAGCGTGCACGTTTTTGGCACTTTTCCAAGATTGCCTTGTAGATGTCACACGCAGAGATATCGTAGGCAACTCAACTACGAATTTAAAAGCAACTTTCATTCGCTGGGTTTGAGCAACCCAGCGAGCGATACTTATCAATGTAATGAATAGGGGAAGTTGCTTTCAACATCGCTATTGTGGTGTTACACAGAGAGATACTAGCAGATCACCTGAGCAACATCGCCAGGTTTCAGAACATGTTCATAAACCTGGCAACTCCGCTCAAGCAACTTATCACAGTTGAATTGCCCTGTCACACATTGCAATGCACCAGCGATTTCACCGGCAACAGCGATGACTACGTCACTTTTGGGCGATGTTGCCTCGTGTAACGGTACCTTAAGGGCTTGTTGTGGGACAAGTTGTATATGGAATAACACCAATCATTTTACCATACAATGTACTGAAAAATGGAGAAAAGATTCCAAGTGAGGTGAAATGGAGAAAAAAATAATTCCACCATTGATGGCCACTTTACACACACCAACTTATCTGTCCAACTTCTGACCAACTTACTGGTTGCAGTGAAATCATGGACACATTGTTTCATTTGTACACAGCCACAAAATGGAACAATGTGTCCATGATTTCACTGCAACCAGTAAGTTGTTCAGAAGTTGGTCAGACAAGTTGGTGTGTGTAAAGTGGCCCTGAAGTCTGGATTTAGTTTTTAAGGTGTTTAGTGGATGACAATATGAATATGATCCTCCAGGTAAGTACTATTTTGGCAACACCAAACAGATTTTTTTTACATTTTAGTTTTCAAAAAAATTCTGAATTTTGTAAAACAAAGAAAAAGTTATTTGGAGCGATTCATCAAAACCGGTGAGATGAGGGTGTGGGCTGAAGTGGATGCTCCTAATTTCTTAAAAAGTGCATGCCTCTTAATAAATCAGGCAAGGCTTGTAGTGGTGTATGCCGCTTTGTGTGCCTCACCACCAATCTTAGGGCCGCTTTACACACACCAACTTCTGTGACCAACTTCTGAACAGATCTCTGGTTGCAGTGAAATCATGGACACATTGTTCCATGTTGTGGCTGTGTACAAATGGAACAATGTGTCCATGATTTCACTGCAACCACAGATCTGTTCAGAAGTTGGACATAGAAGTTGGTGTGTGTAAAGAGGCCCTTAGTTTACTCTGCTGGAGTAAGATTTGTGGTATAGCGAACACTGCCACTCATGGTGAATTTCATGAGCCCTGTCGCACCCTGCCCTGTCTCATCCCACCTTCACCCACTTTGTGACAGCTGTGGCAAGAATGGCTTGAATATGCTAAAGTTGATTTTTTTGTGCAACCTCAACCTTTTAAAACTTTTTTTCACCAGAAATCTGGCCAAAACGTTTTAATGAATCGCCTCTGTCGTGTCTTCAGTTTCTGAAACTTGTACCTTTTTAACTTTTTTTTTTTTTTTGCCGATGTTTACTTTTTATTACTTCTTGAGGAGCAGAGTTGATATAGAAAAACAGCACTTCTGTCATTCCAATTTTTTCTCAACATTCACCATACTGACTAAATACATATAAAAAGATATTAAATATGTTTAATTGTTTATTTTCAATGTTTTTATTTTTGACCCAGGGAAAAGGAGGAAATTTAAGCTTTTATATTCTTTTATTTTTCCAAATTCTTATTGTATTTTCACTTTTTTTTAAATCTCTTTATTGACTAACATGTGATCGCTTATACTATATACAACAATACAGTATATAGTATAGCTGACATTCTTCTATGAAGCCCATCTCCCAGCAAAGGACCTCATAGGAGGGTTAGAATAACTGCCATAGTAACCCATTTCCTCCTTAGTATCACGTAACATAACCAGTGGTATGGTGCAGACTCAGCTTCTGTGCCCACTTCATACACACCCTGTGAAAAAAATTTATGTTATAGAGGTTAAATGTACTTTTTAATAAGAGCAGATTAAAACTGGATTAAGATGATAATTTAAAGGGGGCCACCTTGAAAGGTGTGATCAGCTTATGAAAGAGTCTGATCACTGCCATTTTGATAAGAGCCGATAGTTGGGAATAATCATTCTTGTGAACACTCTTTGGTAGATTATTGTCCCAAGTACAATGACTTTAGTTTATACATTTGAACTATAAAATGCCTGGATTTGTAAAGTGTAATGGAGAGAAAAAAGGTGAAGAACATGCGTCATAAAAGACATGAAGGAGGACTCAGTACAGTGCTGTGAAGTGTGAGAGAAATAACTTAGAGCTGGGGGAAGTTCTGAAGCCTAAATTCACCAATGCAGGAGTGCGTAAGGATCCTTAGCCTAGGATAAGGATCCACTGCATTTAGAACAAAATGAAAGATTTGGGAAATCAAATCCCCAGCATCTCCACTTACAGTTGATCCTAAAAGTTTAATTGCCATTTACATTTTTATCTAATAATAATGAAGAGCAAGTCATTATAATAAACTTTCAAATATACTTTTTAAGGGAATTCTGGTTGAAAACCATTCATAAATCTTCCACAAGGTGTCCCCACTAGACTGTGTCTGAAGCAGACATATGTTTATTCTCAGTCAGATCCGTCTTCAAGCTTCTCCACACTGAATACAGGGCATATAACCATCAAAGGGTAAAGGGGGAATGGCCTATAGAACATTCACACTGCTGACAGCAGCTGATGAGGTGACAATGTATCAGATTACTTCAGGCTACAGCATAGTGCTAAGGAATTTCAGAATGTCAGGATCAGTGCAAACTCCTCTTTCCTTGGCACAAGCTTCTGATCTGTCATCTGGCTCCAGTGCAGTATTGTTTTTTTTCAATGAAATGACATTTACACTTTAAACATATACTAATTGTAACTAGTACTTTGCAATTAGAGTATTCATACATCAATACAATCACTTTGTTTAAGCTTTTGCAGGACCGTTGTTTTCTTTTGACAAACCTAATCATCAAACAAATTAATTATATAAAACATACAGTAGAGAAAAACCGACAATAGCTCTGTACACTTAGACGCACACATTGCAGCAAGGCAGTGAGGGGTTATTGGGCATATCAGCTGGCACGTGGACAAGCCTGACATCAGGACATAAAGATCTACCTTGGGTGAGTTGTTCCGGAAAAAGATATCGTCCATCTGTTGTTACTGCCCTTTCTGTAAAATAACATGTTGGCCTATTGATCAATTAAGGATATTTGGGTAAAACAGTGAATCCCAGTTTCCATCTGGGAATGACTGACCGATACAGTTTGATTTCTTTCCTCTTCAATTAAAGGTGTACTCCGGTCTAAACTGATAATTCTGCGGTCACTCTGTGTGACTCCAGACTTATCAATCCTCCCAGCTCCTGCACTGTGTGCTGCGAGGATTCACGGATTCTAAACTGTGAATGGACCGAAGTTATGCAATATGCATGTTCCAGGCCACTACGGCCAAAGCCCACTAGTCGGACATGCCCACTCCATACACTTGTATTGAGCGAGACCACATCCACTAGTCATGTTGTTACTGGGAACATGCATCCCATATATTTGCAGTCCATTCCTGGCTTAGAAACTGGCAAATCCACTAGAAGGATTGATAAGTCTGCAGACACATAGAGTCTGCAGAATGATCAGTTTTAGACCAGATAACCCCTTTAAGGTTCGGATCACACTGAGTTCATTTTTTACACAGATTTTGAAGCAGGAAACACTCGAAAGGATAAGTTCACACAAAGTTTTTGGTGTAAAATATTCAGAAAAAAAATCCCCATCTAAAAAACACTTTTTTAAAGACAAGTGAAAACACTATTTAGTGCTGCTTTGATGAGCTTTTTAATACATGTTTTCTGTATAGTTCTTGATGCATTTTTAATTATATGTAGCAATAGGTTTTTGGCGCATTTGCACAACTAAAAATCTTGGCAAAAGCCACATCAAAAACTGCACAAAAAATGTGTTGTCACGTCACACACACAGATAATTGTGCAGATATTGTTCGCAGATCTCTGGTTGCAGTGAAATCATGGACACATAGTTCCATTTTGTGGCTGTGTACAAATGTAACAATGTGTCCATGATTTCACTGCAACCAGAGATCTGTGAACAATCTCTGCACAGATATCTGTGTGTGTGACGTGGCCCTTAGGGTACCTTTACACACGGCTACATTTGTAGCTTGTCACCAGGTAACTTACTGGTTGCAGTGAAATACATGGATACATGGTTCTATCTTGTTGGCTGTGTACAAATGTAATAATGTGTCCATGATTTCACTGCAACCAGAAGTTACTGTGAACAATCTGCACAGTAGCTGTGTGTGAACGTGCCCTTACAGGATGTACATGCAAAAAACAACCAAGAACTGCACTATACTTTTTTATAACACACATTAAATTGCGTGGAAAATAATTAAGCATGTGCAGCATAGCGTGTTTTATCATTCACGTGAATGCAAAGCTTATTGCCAGCAAATATGAATTCTTTCTTTTATGTGGGTTTTGGTGCAGAAAAGGCACCAAAAACACATAAAAAAGCTTTATGTGAATATACTCAAATACACTTCGAATACTACTTGATGTGGACTTTTAAGTGCATCTCCTTCAATATCTACTGATAAGTCAAAAGAACTCCATGTGAACAAATCCTAATAGTAAAATGGCAAAAAGTGATGTCACCTGATAAGCCACAAGGTGTGACAAGAACACAGTGACTGATCCATGGAACCACTCACCTCTGTCTACAATGAACCTCAATTTCTGTATGATGGATAGGTTTCCGTTAACCCTGTAAATCCCATCTACATCCAGTCCTAGTATAAACACAAGAACAATTGTGTTACGAGATATGTATTGTGCGAGTCATAAACAAAACCATGTTTTTCGTAAAAATATTTTGTACCTTTAATATTTACTGCTTCTATGCAAAGTCGCACAAATTTTGGGATTGTGCTGCGCTCACGACAACAAAGGGCATCCAACCGGCAGCCAAATACTTGATCTACAGAACACAACAGTGGATATCAAGATTTAGCGGTAAGAACATCGGCTAAAAGAGTGACATTGTGACAAGTTGAAGTCTTTTAATCTAATCAACAAAGATATTAATTTATTTATTATTCCCTCTATACCGGTTTTCTAGTGTAAAAAAAAACATGTTGCGCAAAAATATTTTGAAATAATTTGTCAGTTTTTTCCTTCTTCCACTGCTTACGACACTTTCTGAAGAATAAGTGGGTGTAGATTAATATAAGGGGCGTATCCTTTCATGCACCAATAAAATAACTCTACTTTTCTTCAGATTTTAATGTAAATTATAGCCCAAATTTACATCAGACCATCAATGTGAATCATTGCAGGACTACAACAATAGAGCACCTAGAAGCAGTTTTAACAAGATGCTTGGGGAAGAGAGGTGTACAACAGTCCGCGCTGCCAGGATTACTCACATCAATGAATACACGAGTAGTTGGTGTTAAATCAGATCCTTCTTTATTCTCCTACGCGTTTCAGTGCCCTCCTGGCACCTTGATGAAGGTGCCAGGAGGGCACTGAAACGCGTAGGAGAATAAAGAAGGATCTGATTTAACACCAACTACTCGTGTATTCATTGATGTGAGTAATCCTGGCAGCGCGGACTGTGGTACACCTCTCTTCCCCAAGCATCTTGTTGCATCTCCACGTGAGTGTGGCCGGTGGAAGTCCAGCAGCAGCCATCAGGACATTATTAACAAGCCTTCAAACCAGTTGTGGGTCTCACATCTGGATTAGGTGAGTGGATATTATTTCTCACCTTCTCGCAAATAAGTGTCTAGTGATAAGGGCATTATTGCGCCTCTTGTCCCCCCCCCCCTCTTTTTATTGTTATAGAAGCAGTTTTAGTCACGTAAAATAAAAGTATACCTATGCTTTCAACTAACTTTGAAGAATAAGGAGTTATGTGAGGACATAAGGAATAACAACACTTTGTTGCATTATATTTCTTGTATCCTGCATTCTACCTAGTTTTCGCTTGTCCATGTACTATCTATAGCTTGTGATCCACTATATTCTGGAGGAAGGAGATGAGCTGCAGAAATTTCTCCCATATACACCACAAGGAGAATGCCTGCTCTTTATTCACTCTTAACTAAAGCAACATGGAACACATTATGCAGCAGAGCTGAGCTGTCTTCATCTGAATCAACCTCTGATGTGCAGTAAAACACTTGTTACAGAGCTCTGCACTGTCTTCCTGTCTCGGTCCATTTTATTCGCTGCTGCTCACTTCTCCCCTTCTCCTCTCTCCATATAGGATAATTGGCCATGTCACATTTACCTGTACTCCATCTACTCTGAGCAAGACAGACTTTTGCTATGCTTTTACAATGGAGGAGTTCAGGAAATGGTGGGAGGGGATGAAGTGTTGCGCCACACCAGGTGAGTAACATCGACTAACGAGGAGTGGTAGTAGGGAGTGTAGAGGCGATGTGCTGCCGACTCCCGCAAATTGAAGCTACACCACCACGCTCGCCCACGGGAGGGAGAGAACTGACCAGTAGAGACGGAGAAGAACCCTTGGGGTGCGGGAAGTCAGCGAACACTCGTATGCCCGAATATGATGAGACAGAGGGGTTGGTGGACAAGAAAGGACCCGGCCCTGCAGACGGTGCGGAAGCTGCATGCCCGACCCATAAACCCGGAGGCCCCAGACTTCTAAAGGGAGCTATGGCCAAACACCCGACACATCTTGGGGAAAGTGGCTAAACTATGGAGCAGATCCCGGGAGAGTGACCTGACGGCGCCCGGGACCTACAAGCACCCGTGGCTACCGGTACTTGAGCTCTGTGCGTCGGAGAGCGTTGAGAGTCTGGGGAGCCGAGTGACGATACGCTCGCCTCAGAGGAGAACTACCCCTTATAGCACTGAGAGAGACCCACCAGAGACTAAGACACCAAGGAAGGAGAGTAGGGGCACCAACCGTGGCTTGACTGCACTAACCCGGCTCTGGAGAAAGAGCGAACCGGAGACTGGCAGGAGCATAAATGGCGGCCATGTTTAACACCTGAGTAAAAGTAACGGAACTGCAGCTGTGGTGTGAGAGACTTTTATTTGCGGCGACCATTGGCTGCAGAGGCCGACCGAAACATCGGGAGTACTGTTAACTGAGCGACCAACTGCCAAGGTACGAGCCAGGGGAAAACCACTCCACTGTCCTGGAGAATATGTTCCACCTGCGGGGAGCGGGACTATTGGAGCTGCTGATCATCATCCCCAGAGGTTCTAAAGCAGCGGGGGCCGCCCTGGCTGTATACCGCAGGTGGCGTCACGAATACCCCTTTTATCCCCTCAGACTTTCCCTAACATCATCCATGTTTATTTAAATGACACCGCCAGTATCACGGGACCGGGTCTCGGCCCCAGTCTGTCCCCGTGAAAAGAACCGAGAAGTGAAGACGTGAGAACAACTAGTAACTGCCCGGTACTGAGTCTTCCCCGGCCCTAGACTGGGCATGTCAGAAAATCTGATAAGCGGAGAAGGAAGCTGATTGCTCTGAGAAGATGTGTTTAAAAATTTCTTATAATCACCTGCACTTATGTAAAGTTTGTTGAATGAAATTGTCCATTTTTATAAAATAACTTTTTTTTACATTTTTGGAGAACTAGATTCTCATATGTTTTAAAGTTTGGTGAAATATTTTGATAGTAACCTAGTTTATGATCTTATAATAGCAGTCCTTTCTTATTATCAAGGTATTTATACCTCTAAAACTGGTGCTCACTGGATGCATATAGTCCTTTGTATATATGAGAGATTTGCGTATGTGAACTCCAGGAAATTATCACACAAGATATTCCATCTGCTGCTATTAAATAATTCTGATCAAACTTGCCTTCCACATTTTAACCACGTAAGTACGGTACACTACAGGGAGGGCCATTTATATGGATACACCTAAGTAAAATGGGAATGGTTAGTGATATCTTGCATTGGTGTCTTGCATTGAAATCTGCTGCAATGACCCGGTACGGCTTTTACCAGACATCAACACAATTTCTATCAGCTCAACAAAGAGAAATTTGAAAATAACTCATTAAAGAATACCGTTACGTTAAAACCAAGCACACCATTGTTTTTCTTATGAAATTCTCAATATGTTTGATGTATCACATGACCCCCTTCCCAAATTAAGAAAATAAAGTTGGATTCAAAATCGTTGACTTCAAAATGGCCACCATGGTCACCACCCATCTGGAAATGTTTTCCCCCTCCCATATACTAATGTGCCACAAACAGGAAGTTACATCATCAACCATTCCCATTTTATTTAGGTGTATGCATATAAACGGCCCAACCTGTAGTATAAATAAGCTGCTGCTGTTATGACTTGAGTGTTATATGTCTGCATCAAAGCAAATCTGTGATGAGATTTCTGCTTATAGACAGTAAATAATATGAAATAGATATTTTAGACCTTATGAGACAGGTGTACTTTAATAGGTGTATGTCCCAATGATTGCATAATCCTAATTTTAGGAGTAGGATTTTAGGAGTCCAGTTAGAAAGCAGCTTGTACTTAGTAGTGCGAGATCTCAGCAGCAGTAGGGACATTGTGGAACTGTCACTCAGGCTAAATATCACAAAGCTCTCATTGATTTCAGGGAGACCCGTCGAGGAAAACACTGCGGGCAGCTGGCTAAAGCGCTCAAACACAGTGAAATCTGTGGTGCATTGCCCCCTGGGAATTTGAAAATGGAGTCTGTGGAGCCTCGTTTAAGAGTCTGGCTAGTCCCGTGTTTGAGACTCTTAAACGAGGCTCCACAGACGCCATTTGCATACTCAGGTAAATAAGCAGAAATTGAGCGTTAAAATTCAAAAAGAATTGTACAGACATACTGACATATATTATCACAGTAGACATATAAGAGAGTGACCTAAAGTCTTACACCCAACAGAAGACATCACAGTTTTAATGCTTATTGTGATGTGATTACCTGATCATATCTATATTATAGTATTATAGGAAGTGATGTAGAATGAATGGTATAGAGTTTTATATACCGGTATGGTATGATGCTTCCTATAATGTAAAATATTGAAAAGTATGTATTCCCTTTTGTGGCTGCAGTACAGTAAATAGCCACATGTTGTCACTACCTGTTGTCCACTCTAGTGGAATGCAAAGTGAGGGTTAGGGTTTTTAGAATGGTAATTATAGTGACAGTACAGGCTTAGTTAACTGCCTCGCCGGCCCACATTGCAGTGGGATAAAGGAACTAAAAAAAGGGAGATGTAGTTATGGTTTAAAGTGTAGTATGTGAGAGAAGACAAAGATAGCAGGTAGGAGTAGAAGCAGTAAAAGGGATCAGGCTCAAGATGAAGGTTTAACACTCAAGAGGTGATAGACAAGGGGACACCTATAGTTGGGTGGGAACAGTGCAGAGACAGTGTTTGCCAGCATAGAATGGGTACTCTACCGAGTAAAGGGAACCCCAGCTGAGGGAGACTGACATGGAGGTATAGGCTTGACAAGCATCCCTCAAAAGTAGCAATGCAGTGTTACAGGTAAACAGTCATTGCGTTACACCTAGACCCGCATGATTGATTACCAGTAGGATGCAGTATCAATGACTATTCCTGGCCTCTGTTGTAAAACTCTGTTTTGGACTATCTATGAGAGTGCTGAACGCAGCGGTACCGCACCATGTGCAACTGAAAAGAAGCGGAAGCCTCTGGCCTAAAGGTATCCATTAACAACAAACAGGTCTCCACACACACTTCAGTTGTCTGTAGCATAACGAGGCAAGGAGAGTGAGACCCTCATTCATGACTACAACTCTGGGCACATTACAAGTACACCACTCTGATTAGCTCTATCTACTAATGTATGCAGTTTTGTACTGTCAAATCTGGCAACTGATCCACTTAAAGGGAACCAACCACCCCCAATGACCCCCCGGACTATTAATATCGGTCCCTACACACAGCACATACATGTGCTGCAATGATTTTTGCTAAAAAAACTGTTTTGTAAAACTTAAGATAATGCTTTTGAAAGTTTAAACTGAAGGGACGGGTGGGCGTTACTTATCTGTGTCAAAAGCCGAGTAGCAGCTGCCAGTCATCCTCCTGTGTCCCGCAGTAGCAGTTATGGCCAGCCCTTTTCAGCGTCACAGCATGGTGCACGGGCTCGCATGCCCGTGCACACGTCATCATCTACAGCCGGGTTGCGAGCGCGCGCTCTGACTTCCACAGCCGAGCGCAGGAAGTCAGAGCGCGCGCTCGCAACCCGGCTGTAGATGATGACGTGTGCACGGGCATGCGAGCCCGTGCACCATGCTGTGACGCTGAAAAGGGCTGGCCATAACTGCTACTGCGGGACACAGGAGGATGACTGGCAGCTGCTACTCGGCTTTTGACACAGATAAGTAACGCCCACCCGTCCCTTCGGTTTAAACTTTCAAAAGCATTATCTTAAGTTTTACAAAACAGTTTTTTTAGCAAAAATCATTGCAGCACATGTATGTGCTGTGTGTAGGGACCGATATTAATAGTCCGGGGGGGTCATTGGGGGTGGTTGGTTCCCTTTAAATCAGCTGAGAAAGAGGCCATGGAGTGATGTTGAGGAGCACATAAAATCACAGGCATATAATTGTCTCAAACTATAACTATAGAAAATGTTATATACCACTAACAATATATTCCAGCCCTATTGTACAAGTTACGAAACTATGTTTTTGAAGACTTGAGTTGATTCAATTAGAAACTGACCTTTAATAAGCCCTTTCTCTTGCAAGGTCTGGAGAGGAGGCCTCTTTAGTAACATCTTCTTTAACCTATGCTTTACCTTTTTTTTATCAACACTGCCAACATTATTGCTCACCCAGGATACTACATAAGAAATTTTGGGAGTAAGAATATATTAAAATATTACATTTCTGCACCAAATAAATCATCATAATCTTTAAATGACAGTATTGATTAGAAAAACAGATAATGTCAGATAATAAATCAGAATACAAAATTATTTTGAGGACGGGCTTGGCCATTGCCATACAGTGCACAATACTAAATGTCCTGGTCTGTTAAGTGTATAGAATGGCACTCTATGGTTTGTATTACTAGGGCATTGCCCTCATTTAAAAATAATCTGTCCAATGACAAAACCACTTTTAGCAGAAATGTATGCAGCACCGCCATTATTTTCCAGCTCGACAGGGAAGGCTGTCCTGCAGACCTGGATAGTCAGGCATGCTAAATCTCATAAAATGTTCTTAGATGAACTACCCACCATATTGAGGGTGAACTAAAGGAGGATGTTAAAAACAGTAAACATTTTAAAAAGACTTAAAGGGTTTTTCCACTACTATTATATTGATGACCTATCCAAAGGGGGAGGATAATAGCGGATATGCAGTATCCGGCAGTGGTCACTACATAGTTGACGGCGCTGTGCTGTTCAACTCTGTAACTGCGAACATCTGTCCGTCACTGGAAAATAGAATGGCTTATTGGTAGGGGAGCAGACCTCAACTGTCTAAATGATGGAGGACATCTCTGGTTTCATAAACCAAGATTTGTATGAACAGCAATACCAAAGTTAGTAACAGAATGAGCACTTGTGGACTGTTGTAATCATTGTATCTACACTGTATAGGTTTTACATGATTCTCCATGCAAATATCATTATATACCCTCACATTTTCTTACTTATTCTGTATAGCTCAAGAGAGTACCAAATCTAAGATTAATTTGTTCATTTTCTCCCTAATAGTGAGGTTATGTAGGTTCTGGATTATAAAGAGGCTTATTGTCATCTGATTAAAATAAACTATAAATCTGTGCAGCCTACATGTGAACTTCCGGTTATCTTTTGTCTTTAGTGGACTGTCCTCTTCACCACCGCTCCCATCCAGGTTCTCCATACTTCCTGCTCTCCTTAAAATTATCTCCTCCAATGGATTTTCTCGGTCCTACATAAAGGAAAAGAGTACTTACTATTAATCTTACAGTTCCTTAAACTTCTATTTGAGAAAATGACCATCAGATAATGAGCAAAATATATAGTCAATTATTAGGAACTGTGTGATTTTACTAGTAGTTATAGTACAGTTAGGTCCAGAAATATTCTAAAAGTGACACAAGTTTTGGCATTTTAGCTGTTTACCAAAACATAAGATAAAGTTATATAATCAATAAGAGATTAAAGTGCAGACTCAGCTTTAATTTTAGGGTATTGATATCCAAACTGGTGTAAGGGTTTAGGAGTTACTGCTCTTTAATATGTAGCTCCTTCTTTCTAGAGGGACCAGACCAAAAATTATCTCAAAAGCTCTGTAATAGGCTGCATGGGCTATTCACTCATGAATTGATCATCAATTAGGCAGGAAAAAGGTCTGGAGCTGATTACATGTGAGGCATTTGCATTTGGGAATTGTTGATGTGAACCTACAACATGTAGTGAAAGAAGCTCTTAATGGAAAAGAAAAAGCGAATCATTAAGTTGAAAAAAAATCCAGCAGAGAGATGGCAGAAATGCTACGGTAGGAGTTGCCAAGTTAACAGTTTGGTACATTCTTCAAAATAAGAGTGCACTAGTCAGCTTGGGAAACTTAAAAAGGTCTATGGAAGACAACAATGGTGGATGATCACATAATTATTTCCATCGTGAAGAAAAATATCTTCATAACATTCACCAAAGTAAAGAACATTCTCCAAGAAGTAGGTGTTTCAGTATCTAAGTCTACCATAAAGAGAAGACTTCATGAGAGCAAATACAGAGGCTTCACCATAAAGTGCAAACCAATAATAAGCCTTAAAAAGATAAGGCCAGACTTAGACTTTGCCAAAGAATAACAAACATCTAATTAAGCAGTGTACTTCTGGAAAAGCGTACTGTACCAACAAAATGGGAAGAAAAAAGTGTGGAGAAGGTTTGGAATGGTTCATAATCTGAAGCACACTATATCTTTTGTAAACATGGTGGAAGTGGTGTGATGCCGGGCATTCATGTCTTCCAATGGCCCTGGGGCACTGGTGTTTATTGATGATGTGACTGAAGACAGAAGCAGCCGGATGAGTTCTGAAGTGTAGAGGGTGATACTTTCTTCTCAGATTGAACTAAATGCATCAAGATTGATTGGACAGCACTTTACAGTACAGATGAACAATGAGCCAAAACATACTGTAAAAGCAACCCAGGGGTTTTTAATATTAATTTAATATTCTGCAATTAACAGTCAATCATCATATCTCAACCCTATTGAGTTGCATTCCACATCCTCAAGACAAAACTTGCTTCTGCAGCCATGGCAAATGGTGACGTTTGTGTGAATGCCAAGTGACTACCAAGGCCAGTGATTAGATGGAGCGGTCAAGTAATGCCATTGCCACAGGGAACCACTGGCATAAGAGCACTGTAGTGGTGGTATTGAATAGGTAAGTGTTGGTTATTTTTTTACCTCAACACATTTCCAGCTCTTTAATTTCAGTTATTTTGAAAATTGTTATTACTTTTTTAAAGCCATGGGTAAGTAATCAAGGCAATTAGGTTATCATGTCAGTCACGTTTGACAGATCCAGTAACTGCAGACACAAGCCTGCTGGAACGGACAGCGTTAATGTCGGGTGCTGAGAGCAAACGCTGCTCCATAGTAACCCGATGTTTACCATGGATGCAGCCACACAGGAACCCCAGGAACTGCTCTTTAGCAGAGCGCACAGGAAAACGTTGTCTGCATCATTTTACTGTATTTACTACATGAACTAACTACACCCTAAAGTAAATCATAGGGATAGTCGACGTGTTAAGGGGGCACCCTAACCTATGGTAAAAGCCTACATTGCTAGGCAGTGGAGATCTCACAGATAGTTCATTGTTTATTTGATGTCTGTTGGTTATAGGCGAGTGTAGGTCCTCACATTCCTTTTTTTTTTTGTTTACGTGTTTGTATGTGAAAATTTTACATTTGTACAATAAAGCTTGTTTTTATATTTTATATCCAAGTTGTGGTATCACTCTATAACCCTCTATAACCCTGAAAAAAAATCAGAAGTTTGAAAAAAAAAAAGAATTGTGCTTTTGTTGCCATGTTCCAAAAATCCGTAACGTTCTCATTTTTCAGGATCTGGGCCATGTAATGGGGTATTTTTTTGTGTCTTGAGCTGACATTTCTAATGTTAGCTTTTTTGTGTAGATGCGCTGTTTTGATCACCCGTTATTGCATTTTATTACAATGTTGCAGCGACCAAAAAAACGTACTTTTGGACTTTGGACTTTTTTTTTTCAGTTAGGGCTTGGACACACTCTCCTAGTTACATCCGAGTTTAACGGACGAGTCTCGGAAAGGGCTGGAGCAGTGACCCTGAACGGCTTCTCCCTATCTGGACGGGGCTGTCGGCTGCTTGTTTTTTTAGTGCAGCTCCACACTCCCCGTCCAGAGAGGGAGAGGCTGTTCAGGGTCACTGCTCCAGCCCTTTCCGAGACTCGTCCGGTAAACTCGGATGAGTGTGTCCAAGCCTTACACAGTTTACCGATCTGATTAATTGATTTTATATTTTGATAGATCGGGCATTTCTGAATGCAGCAATACCAAATGTGTTTTTTTTTTCATTCCTTTAATACTTTTATTTTGAACGGAGCAAAAGGGGGTTTGATTTGAACCGTTGCGGGTTTATTTCATATTTTGAAAAATGTTTTAAACATTTTTTCTTTGTTTTACAGTGCCCCAGTGCTGCACTGTCCGATCGCTTGTACTATATCCTGATGACATAGCACAAATGATCATTTCATGTGGATGCTGAGAGCATCCGCGTTCACCACAGGACACCACGCTATCCAGGTATCACATCAAGATCCCGTAAACATATTATGGGATCTCCGATCGCCGCCGCGACGCTTTGGATCACGCTGTTAGTGAATGATAGCGCAATTCAAAAGCTTAACACTGCCGATCGGATCAGCGCTGTCCCCAGTTACCCGCTGTATACCTTGGATACCAGCCTGTAAGCGGAGAATGCTAGTAACCTAGCTGCCTAGATACCCGCTGTTTACCATGGTTACCAGCCTGCTCCCGCTTACTGCAGCCTGGCAGCGGGAGCTCAACATCGTGGAAATAATATTTTATTCTTTTCCACGATGTCGCAGGTCCACTGGTCGCTGGTGAGTCTGTCTGTGTGACAGCTCACCAGCGATCAGATACCGATCAGCTAGCAATGTCCCAGCAACCTGGTCAGATCGCTGGGACATCGTAGTATGTAACGGGGCCTTTACCCTTAGGCTTTCTTCGTATACGTTTTTTATGCTGGTTTGTAAAAAAGGACACTTTTTTTATGCTTCTTTTTTCCCCAATGAAGACTACTACTTAAAATTAAAATACTTAAGGACTCAAAAAAGAATTGCTTGTAATGTGCTTTTTGTCTTTCTATTATCTCACAGCTGCACAAAAGTGCTGGAAAAAACGGCAGAAAAAAAATTGCAAAAAGTTAGAAATTTGCCAAAAAATGCTGTTTTTGATGTCAACCTCAAAAATAAAGGACATAAAATGGAGCATAAAAAGTATAACTGAATAGTAGATTGCCAATATCACATGGATAGAGTAATATGTATAAAGCATTGTAACATTGCATTTTGTTAATTTAAAAGGAATGTGTACTTTTTTTATTATATATATATATATATATACACATATATTTATAAATATATGGCATTATTAAACATAAAGATAGTCACTCACCTCAATCAGAAGGCAGATTCCAACCTATAGAGTGAGACAAGTGAAGCAGAGCGTGCTACTGCCTGAATGGGCAGCTGTATAATCTCCATAGATTGCTTATCTCAATATAAACCAGAACTATCACATACAAGAAAGCAACATTATAAATGCACAAGCCATGGGTCATGTCACTCACCAGCCTCTCAATAACTCTCTGCAGGGCATCATACCACTCCTGGACCACACCGTCATTGTCAGACTGCAGAAGAAACTCATTGCCCGTTACCATGCGGAGCTGCAGAGGACACAGACTGGGTTAAAGCCAGATTATGGAGAGAAATACAGATCAATTCCTGTAGTGCATGACCACTGATACCCCAGAGACAGGAGAGAGCGCTATTAGGCAGGGCAGCCAGGATGTATGTTTCACAAAATCCATTACACCCTGCATGCGAGGCACTAAGAGATGACCAGAGTTAATAAATATTCCACGGCATATTTATATATCTATGTCTGATTTAGAAGGTATTTTAATTTCAAGGAATTATCTGGTTTAGAATCCCCTTTTCACATCACCTCATAGGGCATTATTAGTGAGTGGGTATTCTACAGGCAAATCCTCACCTTTTTGCTGAAACAGAAATTCTTCACAGATCCTTTACATTGGACGAGCCTACTCATTCATATATATTACACGGATAACACACCGATATATGCAAGAACTAGGGAATCATTATGCTATCCTGTTGTAAAGCTGCAAAGAAACTACCTACATCTGCCAACTTCCACAGATACCATTTGTTTGCTCAAGATTTTAAAGGGGTATCTACTCTACTCACCTATTCTTCCCCCATGATCCAGTGCGGACCTTCCAGGGCGCTCCTTGGTTCTGTTTATATGCAGCAGGCTTGTGACCAGGTAGTCATGTACAATATTATTGGCTACATCGCTCACATCAAAGGTGGTTATGGTAGAAGAACAGTACTTGACCGGCCCATTAACTGATTGGTTGCTGCGGCCATGTGGCAGCTGCACATACACAGACACCTTCCACCGATGCTATCCCTCTGGTCCTCATTCTCTTGTTCTTTTCCAGCATACCAGTGTCACAGGAGCACATTATTAGGCTTCAGCCATTCCTGTCATTATCCATAGGACAGCACGTCATCGGCACTTCAGACTAAGTCACATGCCACCTATCAACATGAACGATGGGCCTTCTCTTACAACTGACAGCCACCATAATTTCTGCTGTTAACTGCTATGACAGGATGCCACTGAAAACCAAGGCCTACAAATCCAGTATATTGTGAGTGTCAAGGTGCAAAAGACACTACCTTACATACATTCCAGTTACATAATAAGGCCATGTTTGCACTTCAATAAATTTTTATTAGATGTAGAAGTTGAACAGGATATGGTAAATATGCATAAAAGAAGTAATGCCAAGTCATATAGTGAACGTGTGACAACAGGTCAGTAAAGTACATATTAGGGTATTTATATTGAAAACACAAAAAGGAAGGGGGGGGGGGGAGGGGGGATGTTGAGGTCAGAAAAATGAGGTTAGGGAGACTCTTGGGGGTAGTTGACAGAGACCATGTTATTCTTCGAACATGCTGATTTCTGCAAGTGGCGAAGTCTAAAGGCCCGGTGGTCGGTGGGCTTTTTCCCACGGAGGAGCTAATTTAAGGTAGTGGGCTGTACGACAAAATGTTCAACCCCAAAAATTTGAATGGGGGAGGGATGAGCAAAAAAAAAAAAAACCAACTGGGGGGGGGGGGGGGAGGTGGAGGGTGGGGGGTTGGTGGATGGGAGGGGAAAAGATCAGGAAATTTTAGAGTGAGGGAGGTAGAAAGGAAAGGAAAAGATGTGTAGCGTGAGATGAGGGGGGAGGAGCCAGGAGGAATAATAGAGAGTAGGATAAGAGGGGAAGGGAGATCGTGAGGTAGGTAATGGGGTAGTGTATGGAATGAGTATAAGCACATTGGTGGGGAGAAGAGGAGCAAGGTAAGAAGGAAGGAAGGTAAGGAGCTGCCTCTCGGACGCCCCGATGGACGCCTAGAACATAGGTTTCATAGCAGCTGGGTGTGACGCCCATAAGTGCCAGGCCTCTCCAATATACCTGCGTCTCGGAGCGTCCATCGCTAGGTGATATTCATGGCAGAAGATTAGATTCAATTTATTGGTAACATCACTCAGGGATGGAGGGGAAGTATTCTTCCATGCGGCCGCCACACACAGTCTGGCCGCGGTCAGGATGTAAGAGGTGACATGCCTGGGGATCGGAGGGAGAACCTCCGCTCCTATGTGAAGAACTGCCAGCTGTGGGGTTAAGGGAATAACTGTTTCGGTAACCGTCCCCACCAGGCTAGCCACCAGAGTCCAGAACTGTGAAATCTTAGGGCAGTACCACCACATGTGTGGCAAATCTCCCTTCTGTCCACATTGTCTCCAGCACAGGGGAGAGTTACCTGTCCCGAATTTAGCCAGCCTGGACGGGGGGGTATACCATCTTAGGTGTATTTTTTTGAGGGACTCCAGGTGGTTTATACATCTTGTGGATTGGGTGACACTTCTGATTGCTCCCTCCCATTCATCTAAGTCTGCAGAGAAATTTAATTCCCTCTCCCAAGTTTCCATGTAGTATAGCTTGTTAGGAACGTTTTGGGACAGCAATCCTTCGTAGATAGCGGATAGGCCCTTACGGGCTCCACCATCCGCAAGGATGTGCTGTTGAAGAGGGGAAGGAGCAGGCAGTTTCAAGTCATGTGTGCAGTCTGAGGACTTAAGGAAGTGGCCTTCCTGGGAGTACTGGAGGAAGGTATTTTCCAGCTCACCCTTCCCATCGGAAAAGTCCCGGAAGGAGAGTAGCTTCCCATCCCTCATCAGGTTTCCCAGGGTGCCAATTCCCAAATCCTGCCACGTTGTCAGATTTAACGTTGGAATATGAATCTGGAAAGCTTCCATGGGGAGCTTGTCAGGAGCCAGTCTGATCCATGAAGCGGGAACTCCTCCCCAGACTTTTTGCATTGATCGAACTGTGGACAACGGGTGTGTCACCTCCACCGGACCCAATCCCCTCCCAGCCAAGAGCTTGTATGGGGAAATCTCTGGCGCTAACTCCATCTCCAATTGAACCCAACCCAAGTCCGATTGTCCCCTCCACAGCTCCCTTGACGCCTCGAGGATAGTTGCTTTTAGGTATGAATAAGGCCATGTTTACACTGAGCACAAGTGCTGTGTTTTTTTCTGTAGCTTTTTGTGCACTTTTTATTTTTTGCAGGTGTCAGGACTAAAATACACTATAAATCTGTCTTTATTGATTTTGATATGTTTTTCTCATGTGTTTAAAACTGTCTGGTCTGAGCTTACACTGTCTAAGAATTAGTCAATATCACTATATAGTCCCCAATATCTTCACAGTATATACATATATTACAACTTCAAACATCTTCCAGCAAAGTATACAGGTCCAGTTGTTCACCTAATGGAGTAAGTACGACATATTTCTCTCTATCATACCCGTTCCCTAGTCACATCTACTGTATAAGGAGTTGTTTCATGAAGACCAACTGGTTTTCCAAAGAAGCCAGCTGACTGCCATGTGTCCAGCTTTTCTTCCTGCTATCAGACATGTGTAATTGCTTCGATAAGCCACGTTACACGCTGGCCTTTGATTGCAGACTGCTTAAGTAATGCATGGATGTGCCTTGTCTGACAGAACGGGAGCTGCTCTTACACATAGGTATATGCATATGGGTACACCCTATTATGTGAACATAGCAATATGCTAATGAAATGGGAAAACAGGAACTTCTTTACAATTATAGTAAAAAGTTCCCTTTCTTTTGATATTAAAGAGCCTGTCAACTTCTCAGACAATCTCCTTCTCAATCTGTATATTTTCCCCTTCTAAAATAATAACACTTAGGCGATGATTCTCTCATGCGAGAGATTCAAACAGGTTATGTTAAAGACACTCGGCTCAAACTCTGATCCAAGTGTGAGCCAGTGTCATTCACAGCTGAGGAGAAGATGGTGAACTTAATTTCTCCATCTTCTCTATTGCCTGTGTTGGTGTATGTCGGACTGCACTCATGTCATCTGATGTTTTGCACTCACCCATTGGCTTAAATGGGTGCGTGCCATTCAATACAAAATGCCAATCACAGCGTGCAGAAATTTTTTTCTCATGTTGAATCAGGTAAGAGAACCCTTATAATCACCTCCGGTGTGTATGCCGTTCCAGTGGTGTCGGCACTGGCTGTCCGGGGGCTAGTGTGACATAACTGACATACAGAGAAAGAGAGCACTATGGCTGCTTTCCCACTTTAGATGTCTGATTTGTCACAAACATGGGACAGTGCAGTGGCCACTGACTGCCCGCAGGGATCATGTAACAACCTGGGAAAGCCAGTGCCAACACTGACGACCACTGCAACAACACCAGTACCAAGGTGAGTATAAGTGGTATTATTTTACAAAGGGGAAATATAATCATAGAGAAGGGGTTGTCCAGGTAGTGGACATCCCCTTTAATGATTCATCCTATAGAATGACAATCTGAGGGTTGTTACTTACATGAATGACATTCTTTTTGCTGGACATGTCTTGAGCCCAATCCATGTCGGCACCTCGGAGGTCCATACTGCTCTCCGGTTTACTATTTGAGGGTTTCTGAAACAGTAAAGACACTTGTAGATAAGGTGAAATCATTAGTGAGATTTAAAACATAACATAATTGTCTGTAGAACATTTATAACTGTATTTTTATTTGGATTCATTATTTATTGTAGTGATACAATCATAAATGTACAGACAAGATTCATATGTACTAGTAATCAATCCAATCCATTGATCAAAAGAAGTATTTTTACCCATAATGGCAAAAAACCAAGAGGGAAAAGTCAGCAAAATTTACTAAATTGTTACAAAAAGAGTATAAGATTTTTTATATACGGTATGCTTTTATTAACACTTTAAAAGATTCACTTGCATGTAAAAGACACAAGGGAAAACAGAATTGCACAGAACTACTGCCACATACTAATTCAACCATAAATAATGTAATAAATACAGAAGAGCCACCACCCTAGTGTTCGAATTTGATTCGATTAGTCGAATTGGGGGGTGTTTGTCGAATGTTCGTCGAACACCGTTGAACACCATTGAAAGCAATGCAGGCAAACACAAACATATACAAACACATAGAAAACACATAGAAAACACCTTCAAAGGTGTCCGAAAGCTGACAAACTACTCAGAAGACACAACAAACACATGGAAAAGTGACAAGTACATATAGTCATGCAAAAAGAAAAGAGGTGGAGGAGTAAAAGGAGGAGGAGACACAGATATAGGCAGGTCATGCCCTTCTAAAATCATGCAAAACTTAGCAAGGGGACTCCAACAAGAGTCTCCATTTTTTCCAAAAATTTGGGCACAGATACCACTTAAGTGGCATCAATTGCCCCAGAGTGGCAAGCTTAAAATGGTGACTTTCATGCAGCACATCCAAAAATCCACAAGCCTTTAGTCTCCCCATGATGACACAGGGGTAGAAAAGTCCTTGCAGATGCATGACTTGTTCATCTTGATGAACGTTAGTCTGTCTACATTGTCACTGGACAGCCGCGTGCGCTTATCCGTCAGCACACCACCAGCAGCGCTGAAGACACATTCAGAGAGAACGCTGGCTGCGGTGCACAACAAGATCTCCAAGGCGTGAATGGCAAGCTCAGGCCATTTTTCCAGTTTGGAAGTCCAAAGTGAGCAAGGGTCCAGTTCCACACTCATGGCATCGATGTTCACTTGGAGATACTCCTGTACCATCCTGTCTAGGCGTTGACTATGTGTCAGACTTGTCCTCTCTTCTGGCCTTGCAAAGGATGGTCTAAAAAATTGGTGAAAGGATTCCACAAAATTACTGTTACCACCAGATACGGTGTTACTGTTACGGATTGAGTGATGACTCGACAGTCCCATGATTGGCAAGTTAGAACTGTGAGATTCACTATGTGACCACTGGTGATTTTTGGAAAAGCAGATCTAAGATTCTGTAACAGTTTCTGATGATACTTCTGCATGCGTGCGTCCCTTTCTATGGCAGAAATTATTTCACCAAATTTACTCTTGTACCGGGGATCTAAGAGTGTGGCAACCCAGTAGTCAGCATTACTTCAAATTCTGACAATCTGGGGGTCATGTTGCAGGAAGTGCAGCAAGAAGGCACTCATGTGTCTTGCGCATCCAGGAGGACTAAGTCCATGTTGAGTTGGTGGCGGTGAGGTAAGAATCATGCATCCTTCCGCTGCCCTCTCCCCCAATCTTGCAGAACTGAAATGTGATCAATGTCTCCCTCATCTGCTGAGTCTTTCATGCCCATCACCATTTTGTCCTCCATTTGTTCCTCGGCTCCTGCACCTTCATCAACAGTTTGGCTACTACCATGCGCCCTCATTAATCCCTCTCCCCCACCCTCCATGCCTGCAAACCGTCTGGACCTTGGAGATCTTGTTATCCCTTCCGTATAGGACTCCTCCTGTACTTCCTCCCCCTCCTCTTGTCCCACCACATGACTCCGAATACCGGTTAAAGTGTGCTCCAGCATGTAGATAACCGGAATAGTCATGCTTATAATGGCATCGTTAGCACTAAACATCTTCGTCGCCATTTCAAAACTGTGCAGAAGGGTGCATAGGTCCTTTGATCTGAGACCACTCCAAGCAGCGTGATTTGCCCCACCTCTGGATCTCGTTGGCCCAGGCTATACATCATAACGTATTGCACCAGGGCTCGTCGGCGCTGCCATAGTCACTGCAACATGTGCAGAGTTGAATTCCATCATGTCGGCACATCGCATTTCAGCCAGTGAACTGGTAGGCTGAAGGACTTCTGTAGAGATGCAAGTCGTTGAGCTGCAGGATGCGAACGGCAGAAGTGAGCACACAGCGACCGTGCCCTCTGCAGAAGCCCATCTAGCCAGATAGTGGCTAAAAATTGCTGGACAACCAGTTTCAAGACGTGAGCCATACAAGGCACTTCTGTCACATTGCCCTGATGAAGGGCCGCACCCAGGTTTGCAGCATTGTCGCACACTGCCTTCCGTGGCTGCAGGTTCAGTGGAGACAACCATTGATGAAACTAGGTCTCCAGAGCTGACCACAACTCCTCAGCTGTGTGACTCATATTTCCCAGACATTTCAACGTAAACACCGCCTGATGGCGTTGAGCCCTGCTATCAGCATAGTAAGGAGGTGTGCAGGATTCCTTCTGCGCAGTTTGAACGCGGGTGGCATTACCAGACAGGCTTGGGGCGCAGGTGGAGGACCAAGATGAGGTTGAGGAGGCAGAAGCAGTGGAGGAACTTCTACATACAGAGGATTGACGCACAACTTGAGAGGATGGCAAGACTTGTACAGCAGGCCTCTTCTCTTGCTGTCACCATAGTTACCCAGTGCCCAGTCAGCGACATGTAACGCCCCTGTCCATGCTTACTCGTCCATATGTCTGTGGTGAAATGCACCCTGTCACACACAGAGTTTCTCAAGGAAGCGGTGATGTTGTGTACGATATGCTTGTGTAGCGCAGACACAGCTTTCTTTGAGAAGTAGTGGTGACTGGGCATCTGAACTGGACACTGCGACGGACATAAGGTCTCGAAAATGCTCTTTGTCCACGAGGCGGAAAGGCAGCATTTCTGTAGCCAACAGCTTGCAGATGGTGAAATTCAACTTCTTAGCTTTGGCATGGCTAGGAGGAAATGGTCTTTTACTTGTCCACATCTGAGGGACCGAGGGCTGGCTGCTGTGCTGAGACGGGGTTGAGTAGGGTGTCCCAGACAATCTGCTGGTCTGTGAGGGAGGTGCAGGCGGAGACATATGTTGCCTTCATCCAAAGGTGGTGCTCTTGATGTCTGACAGCGCTCAACACCAGCAGGTGTTTCCACTTCCAAACAACTGAAGACCTGTCAATCACACTGGCTGGTTCGGTAAAGAGGTGAAGGTCTGCGTCCAAAAGCATGTGTGACTGGTGTCCCCACAGTCACAGAGGATGAAGAAAACACAGATGCACTTGATGGGGCAGACGGTGGTTGGCCCGGCCCGCTAGGCCACATTGTAGCACAGTGAGCTTCCCACTGTGACTTATGCTTCATATCCATGTAACGGTTCATGCATGAAGTACTCAAACTATTGATTTTCTACTTAGATTTTGGTGACAAATCTTACAGATAACATGAGTTGAGTCATCCTTTGTGATCTCAAAAAAGGCCCAGGCTACCACGACTTCTGCTCAGAGGCAGAGTTGTGGTTGAGGATGTAGTTGTTGACGTGCTTCCAGTACTCCGTCTCTGTCCAGGAAGGCGCAACCTAACCTCGCTCACTAGCATCCTCCTCCACCTCCTCTGCTGACCTCATCGACTGGCTGACTGTGGGTTGACACTAAGTGGGATCTCCAACCTCATCATCACCCTGTGTGCTCTGAAACCCGTCGTCCACAGAGCCAACCTCTCCTGCCCTGACTGAAAAGTCAAGTTGTCGTTCCAATCAGTTATCGCAGTCTCATCAGCATCTTACTCATTGTCTCCACCAACAGAGTTACAGTTTGAGAATGAGGGCCTACATTATGCTCATAACCTTCTTCATCTGGTCCTGGATCAGACTCACAGATTCTGGGCATTAGTGCAGATCATTTCCTCATCTTGACTCACTGAAGCTTTGGAGCAGACCTCTGATTCCCAGGCTATAGTGTGAGTGAACAGCTCTGCAGATTCAACCATCTGTGTTACCCCATACTCAGTAGGGCGGCTCAAGACTTGGGAGCTGTGAGGAAGCAAGTGCGATTGGGGTGACACCTCTGAGGACTGGAGTATTTGTGATGTTGAAATTGAGGTGGAGGAGAGCCCACTTGATGGAACGCTTGATATCCATTCAAGCACTTGCTCCTTTTGTGCCTCTTCTACAATTGGTAGTGATGGTCGTGTCCGTAAGAAAGGGATCATATCAGATTGTCCACGAAAAGAAGTAGACATCTTAGTTTGGCTGGAAGATGGTATTTCTTCAACAGATGTTACTGTAGCTTTACCACCTACCCCAGGAACACAAACTTTTTTCCCTTTCCAACACGCCTATTTCCCTTTCGAGCAGCAGCAGGCCTTTTACCACTTATTTTGGAGGGTAACTAATTGAACTCTGTAGTTGTTGGCACAAAAAACTATGGATGGAAACCGAGCAGAGCTGAGTGGCCAAACTGAGGTACTAGCCCCAAAGGATTGCTTGGGCTAGATGCAGTCAATAATTGGATGTAGATAGACAGGCGGTGTTGATTGTTTCACAGCAGGGCTACACTGCTGACTACCAGACACTTTTACTAGCCCCAAAGGATTACCTGGGCTAGATGCAGTTAAAAATTGTTAGTAGATAGATAGGTGGTGTAGCTTGCTTCACAGCAGGGCTACACTGCTGACTACCAGACACTGCTACTAGCCCCAAAGGATTGAGTGGACTAGATGCAGTCAAAAATTGTTAGTAGATAGACAGGCGGTGTAGCTTGCTTCACAGCAGGGCTACACACTGACTACCAGACACTGTTACTAGCCCCAAAGGATTACCTGGGCTAGATACAGTCAAAAATTGGCTGTAGATAGACAGGCGGTGGTGATTGCTTCACAGCAGGGCTACACTGCTGACTACCAGACACTGCTACTAGCCCCAAAGGATTACCTGGGCTAGATGCAGTCAAAAATTGTTAGTAGATAGACAGGCGGTGTAGCTTCCTTCACAGCAGGGCTACACTACTGACTACCAGCCACTGCTACTAGCCCCAAAGGATTACCTTGGCTAGATGAAGTCAAAAATTGTTAGTAGATAGACAAGCGGTGTAGATTGCTTTACAGACACTGCTACTAGCCCCAAATAATTGCCTGGGCTAGATGCAGTCAAAAATTGTTAGTAGATAGACAGGCGGTGTAGCTTGCTTCACAGCAGGGCTACACTGCTGACTACCAGACACTGCTACTAGCCCCAAAGGATTACCTGGGCTAGATGCAGTCAAAAATTGGCTACTAAAGACAGGTGGTGTAGCTTTCTTCACAACAGTGCTACACTACTAGCCCAAAAGGATTGCCGGAGCTAGATTTGGAAAAAAAAATCACCGAATTGGTACATAATATACAAGAGAGAAAAAAAATCAAATTGCCTTTTACAAATACCTTTGCATTTTGCAGGATACTATCAGCTACCTCAGAGGCAACCCATATCTCTCAACACCGATGCTCCATCTCCTACAACCCTGACAAAGGGGGCGATTGTGGCATCTGCTACCGCCGTGCCACAAGGAAGAGACAGGTGGTATCGCTGGACATGAGATCACCACAGGGCGGTAGCCACTCCAATAGTGAAGCATAGTGTCAGAAAGCAGCCTATTAATGACGCCCAGCTGTTAGACAAGGCGGGCCGCTCTGCAACAAAATATGCAACACAAGTGACTGTCGCCCCCTAGAGGACACTGCTGTAGACTCTATGTTATGGGTTGCCTCTGAGGTAGCTGATAGTATCCTGCAAAATGCAAAGGTATTTGTAAGAGGCCATTTGATTTTTTTTTCTCTGAGCTAGATTTGGCCAGATGCGGTAAAAAACACTTGCACAGCACTGGAACAGACCTGCCTGCCAAAAAGTGCTAGGAACTGATCTAACCTAGCCGTCAAAAGGGCTGATATTACAACTAGTCCCTACTCCCTAAACTTATCTATCTAACTTGAAATTCGCTCGCTATCTGTCTGACTGACTGACTGTATAGCGTCCACAGCAGCAACAGGTGTGCCGTCTGACACAGAGCTGCAGCACTGAGGAAATGGCGGTGACGGGGAAAATGTCTGGGTCTTATAGGGCAAGGACATGTGACATACACAGCCAATGAAACATGCCCTTGCTTGTGTGTAAAAAATGCACTTTGCTGTGTGTGTGCTGATAGGCTGACACCCTGCACCGCCCCACTGTAAATGCGGGAAAGAAAAAAAAAATGGAGATCGGCATTATTTCAGCACAGATCTATCTTCCCCCCCATACCCACTATACACTGAAACTGTATATATATATATTGTAATATGAGTACTGGTACCGTAAGTGATGGGAGATATGTGTCAGCCAGGTTGATGAACTCTGTTATGTGAGCTGGGGCTGATTCAGCATGTTCCTCCCTCCCTGAGGTGTGGTCAGAGAAGTTAAATGATCACCTCTGTTTTTTTTTCTTTGGTGTGAGTTTAGAGTGGAGGAGAGCAGTGGGCAGCTCTGAGCCTAAGAAGCTGATCCCCTGTTTGGTTGTTTTTCATACGGTTTATGACACAAATAAACCAGACGTTTACCCGGCAAGGCTTTCTGTGTCTACCTGGAATTGGCAGCCCATGAGTGGCTCTATCACACTTGGTGGAGAATGCGGGCATAGACCCACAGGAAGCACCTGGATTCACTACAAACGACCTGTATGTCCTGGGTGAAGGCAGCCACAAGCCTGCAAACACAGTCAGACGGCATGGAGGACCTGATTAAGCACTTGGTGCAGATCCAACAGCAACAGCAGCAACACCAACAACAGCTTGCGCAACAGGAAACATATCAACTATTGATTCAGCAGTTGCAGCAGCAGCGGGAGCAGCAACAGGAACTCCTGACTGAGCTAGTCCGTGCAAGAGCAGCTGGCCCGTCCCCAGGTCCAGATGAGGATTCCGGCGCCAGGAAGGCGGTAAGACGGGTGCTCCAAAAGATGACCCCGGGGGATGATGTTGAAGCCTTTTTGATGATTTTTGAGAGGGTCGCAGAGCGAGAACAACTGCCACCGGCACAGTGGGAGGAGGTGCTGGTGCCATTTTAACGGGAGAGCCCCAAAAAGCTTACTATGAACTGGCTTTACAGGACGCTCGGGAGTATGGGAAGCTAAAGACTGAGATTTTAGCAAGCCTGGGTGTGACTATGACTGTTAGAGCTCAGCGGGTCCATCAATGGGCCTATCATTGCAACAAACCCCCCCCGCTCCCAGATGTTTGACTTGCTACCCCTCGTGCAAAAATGGCTGCAGCCGGAAACCTCCACACCAGCACAAATAGTGGAGCGGGTGGTAATGGACAGATTTGTGCATGCCCTCCCAAGGCCAGTGCAAACCTGGGTTGCTCAGGGTGACCCCCAGAATGCCGATGACCTGGTGTGACTGGTGGAGAGGTACCAGGTGGTGGAAAGTACCCAAGGGAAGCCACGGGACTTGCCAGCTAAATATTGGGGGGTACAAACCGCGTCCGACACCCAAAGGAAGGGTAATAGAGCCACGGGTGGAGGGAGCCCGAGGTCACAAGGGGCAAGTGGAGGCGTAACAAAACCTCCAGCTGGTCCGTTAATCTGTTGGAGGTGTCAAGGCCCTGGTCATGTAGCCGCCCGTTGTCCCCTGACTACTGAGCAAATGGACTGTAGCCTGGGTCGGCGCTCCTCATATTATGCTTACCCGGTCTGCAGCATTGACAGGGAACCCAGAGAGGGCCCGCAGGCATATCTTGTGAAAGTGAATGGGGCCCGAGTAACGGGACTCTTGGACTCCGGGAGTTTGGTGACCCTGGTGAGGGCCACACTTCCCCATCGACTGATACCAGGTAAAAAGGTGGGTGTCCGCTGTATCCATGGAGATGCCAAGGACTACCCCATTGCTATTGTGACTAGAAAAACAATCTGCGGGACTAAGTCACATGAAGTTGGGGTGGTGGAAAACTTATTGCACCCGGTGATAATCGGGCGGGACTTTCCTTTGTTTTGGGACTTGTGGGAAAAGGGGGCGGTATCGATGGGTCCTGGTGAAGGACAGTCAGCCCAGCCAGAGACAGTGCCGCTGCAGGAGGCAGATGAGTTTCCCCTTTGAGTTCTGCTTGGTGACGAGGATGAGCCGGAAAATATAAAAGGGTGGGGGACAAGAGGCGCAATAGTGCCCTATCACTAGTGAGACTAATCGTAATGGGGTGGTGCTGAGAAGCCACTCACCTGATGCAGTTGTGATCCCCACAACTGGTTTGAAGGCGTTTAGGAAATATTATTCCAAGCTGCTGCAGGACCTCCACCGACCACTGAACAGTGGTTATAATCCAGAAAGATGATGGGAGTATAGGTGTATTCATGAATATCCCTGATGAAGGTGCCAGGCTAAGCGCCGAAACGCGTAGGAGAAGGAGAATAAAGGATGGAAATCTGACTGACTCTTTGGTGAGTTTTTTAAGCCCTGGAGCAGCGCGGACCGTGATACATCTATACTCCCATCATCTTTGAGGATGAGCCGGAGTCCCATGAAGCCGACTTCCCGGAGTTGATGACATCCAGCGGGAATTTTGGGACTGCTCAAATGAGGGACTTGACCCTGAAAGGGGCCTTTGAAAATGTGACTGTTATAAACGGGGTTGCCCAGGAGCCAGGGACTGACACCAGGTTCCCTCTCTTTGCAGTAAATAGAGAGTTGCTATATCGGGTTACCCAGGTGAGAGGTGAGGTAATAGAACAGCTGTTGGTTCCAGGGCCCTATAAACGCAAAGTATTAGACATGGCCCATTCTCATGTCTTGGGTGGTCACCTAGGGGCAGATAAGACCCAGGAGCGGATCCTTCGAAGGTTCTATTTGCCTGGGTGTCATCGGGAGATTGTAGACTATTGTAGGTCGTGTCCCACCTGCCAGTTGACCGCCCCCGTTGCTCACTTCCGAAGTCCGCTAGTGCCATTACCAATTATAGAAGTGCCCTTTAATCGAATTGCCATGGATCTGGTGGGCCCCCTGGTCAAGTCTGCAAGAGGCCACCAGTACATCTTAGTAGTCCTGGACTATGCGACTCGGTACCCGGAGGCGATACCTTTGAGAAATTCCTCTGCTAAAACTATAGCCCGAGAATTGGTGCACGTCTTCTCAAGAATGGGACTTCCAAAAGAGATCTTGACAGATCAAGGAACCCCCTTTATGTCCAAGGTTATGAGGGAACTGTGTAAAGCACTACAGATAACCCAATTGAAAACCTCAGTGTACCATCCGTAGACAGACGGCCTCGTGGAGAGATTCAACAAAACGTTGAAGTCCATGCTGAAGAAGGTGGTCGAGAAAGACGGTCGAGACTGGGACAGTCTCCTCCCATATCTGATGTTCTCTATCAGGGAGGTTCCCCAGGCCTTAACGGGATTTTCTCCATTTGAACTCTTGTATGGTCGTCAACCTCAAGGTCTCTTGGATATAGCAAAAGAGACGTGGGAAGCGGAGGTGACCCCTCACAGTAGTGTCGTGGAGCATGTCGCTCAGATGCAGGCGAGAATCGCCGAGGTGATGCCCATCGTACGAGACAATTTGCTCCAAGCGCAAGAGGCGCAAGCAAGGGTGTATAACCGCTCTGCAAGGGTGAGACAGTTCAGTCCTGGTGATCGTGTACTTGTATTGATCCCTACAGTTGAAAGTAAATTCATCGCCAAGTGGCAAGGGTCTTATGAAGTGGTTGACAAAGGGGGCGAGGTGAACTATAAAATTCACCAACCTGGAAGAAGGAAGCCTTATCAGGTATACCACGTCAACCTGCTGAAGCCATGGCGGGATAAAGACCCTATGGAAACCCCCTGTCTGGTAGGGAAGATGGAGGCAGACATCAAAGAGGTCACAGTGGCGGACATACTGTCGAGGGCTCAAAAGCAACAGTGTCAAGAGTTGCTTCATCGGAACAGGGATCTCTTCACAGACCTGCCGGGATGTACCCAGGTTGTGGAACACGACATCCTGACTGAACCACACGTGAGGGTTAACCTGAAGCCGTACCGTATCCCTGAAGCTCGTCGAGAAGTGATCTCGAAGGAGGTGACAAGAATGTTGAATCTCGGTGTTATCGAAGAATCAAAGAGTGGCTGGTCCAGTCCCATCGTACTAGTGCCGAAACCGGACGGATCATGGCGGTTTTGTAATGACTATCGCAAGTTGAACGAAGTCTCCAAGTTTGACGCCTATCCAATGCCTCGAGTCGATGAGCTCATCGAGAGGTTAGGACCAGCAAGGTACATCACCACTCTTGACCTAACAAAAGGATACTGGCAGATACCTATGTCACAGATTGCCAAGGAGAAGACAGACTTTTCTACACCTGATGGTTGTTTCCAGTATAGACGGATGCCATTTGGGCTTCAGGGAGCCCCGGCCACCTTCCAGAGGGCCATGCACCGAATCCTAGCCCCACCATAAGAGGTACGCTGCAGCTTATTTGGACGACATAGTGATCTTTACCTCGGACTGGGAAAGTCACCTGCAGAAGGTCCAGAGGGTGCTGGAGGCACTGAGAACCGCAGGGTTTACAATTAACCCGAAGAAGTGCGCCATCGGGAATGAGGAGGCCAGGTATTTGGGTTATGTTGTCGGGAGAGGCCAGATCAAGCCACAACTAAATAAAGTGGAGGCAATCCAGAGTTGGCCACAAACCCTCTCTAAAAAGCAAGTCAGAGCCTTCCTGGGACTTGTCAGATATTACTGGCGATTCATCCCAAACTTTGCTGTGAAAGCCGCTCCCTTGACTGACCTCCTCAAGGGCACGAAGTCCTCCATGGCCAAGTGGACTTCGGAAGCTGAGACGGCTTTCCAGGACCTAAAGTCAGCTCTGTGTAACCGACCGGTCCTAATGGCACCAGATTTCAGCAGGGAGTTTGTACTCCAGACCGACGTGTCAGAGGTCGGGCTGGGAGCTGTCCTGTCCCAGGTAGTACATGGAGAAGAACATCCAATCCTGTACCTTAGTAGAAAGTTGTCGTCCTGCGAGAAAAACTATGCTATTGTAGAAAAGGAGTGTTTGGCCATCAAATGGGCGGTGGACACTTTACGGTATTACCTCCTAGGGCGACAGTTTAGGCTGGTGTCCGATCATGCGCGGCTGAGGGACAGACGGGGAAAGAATGCCAGAGTGACCCGGTGGTTTTTGGCTCTTCAAGATTTCACTTTCCACGTTGAGCACAGGCCAGGGAAATTGCATGGGAATGCAGATGCCCTGTCTAGGTTCCCCTGTTTGGTGTCCGATGGTGCCCAAACCTCCGGCTTTGGGCAGAGGGGGGGAATGTGTAATATGATTACTGGTACCGTAAGTGATGGGAGATATGTGTCAGCCAGGTTGATGAACTCTGTTATGTGAGCTGGGGCTGATTCAGCATGTTCCTCCCTCCCTGAGGTGTGGTCAGAGAAGTTAAATGATCACCTCTGTTTTTTTTTCTTTGGTGTGAGTTTAGAGTGGAGGAGAGTAGTGGGCAGCTCTGAGCCTAAGAAGCTGATCCCCAGTTTGGTTGTTTTTCATACGGTTTATGACAGAAATAAACCAGACGTTTACCCGGCAAGGCTTCCTGTGTCTACCTGGAATTGGCAGCCCGTGAGTGGCTCTATCACAATATTGAATAAAAGTATTACTGTGAAAAGCCAGCAACGCTTTTGGTGAACGAAGCGTTATTGAACATAACCTCGAACTGCCGAATTTGAAGCAAATTGTTCGCATTCGTCGAATGACTCGAACACCGCCCAAAACAGGTCGAATTTGGAATTTAACATTTCGAATCAAACACCGCTCATCTCTAGTAATAAAGGAGACTACAGAGGTAGTAGTTTTTACACAATCATGTAGCCCATCACCAGATCCCCACAAATACATACTCCCAATACATTTTTTTCACATTTAGAAACATTAACATAAGGTACAAGCCCTGTTTCTGAGGCGGGGATCATGGAATTGGTGTATGTAATGCTGGAATACCCGCAGCAAGAATTAACATGCTGCACATTTTTCCTCATTAAAATATGCAGTATATCTGATGCATATTTTAGTGGCACCATGTGGACAGGAATTAGCAAGACCCATTGGCTTTGCTGGAAAAACATGCTGCTGCAGATTTGGTGTGGATCTGCTGCATATATGCACCAAATACGTGGACAGATTCCTTTTAAAGTTCTGTCACAAAACCTAGGATATAAAGCCAAAACCAGAAATTTCTTCAAAAGGACAAGACCTCTGTTTGCAGACAGGTGTATTAGGCTGGAGGCACACTGTCGTGCATCAAACACAGAGCGTGTTTGATGCACGACAGTGATGCGAGTGATATGCGTGGTGCGAGTGTGGTGAGTGTGGCTGCCGGTATTCATGTGAGTGTGCTGTGAGTGTGAGGTGTGACTGTGTGTGTGGTGCATGTGATTGTGATGCTGTCCGTGGTCCTGAAGGATCGTGGACAGCATTTGCGGTGAATTTAAACTCACCGGCTGTCAAAGCCCCGGAGTTTGAATTTACCGCTTTGCCAGTACAGTTAATCAATAATATATTGTACAATCAATAATATAAAGTAATCAATCACCGGATTCTACACCTTTATTCTATTGCTACTGGTGGTTGCCAAGCCACCTTCCGGTTTGCCTGGGAGTCCTGGGAATATTAGGTGATGGAGCTAATCCTTTTCTTGAATTTAGTAATCAATAATGTTCCAGCGCTGTCACAGCAGCTCAGTGCAGGAGCTGAGCGCCTTCACAGTAATGTAAAATCACCCGACAATTGCCGGGAACAGAAAAATAAAGGAATTAATCCCTACACTGCCAGGGTGTGTTGTCACTATGTCTACACAGAGTGAACACACTCTGTGTACACATGATGGCAGCACACTAACTGCATTTTAACCCTTCTGACACCGGCTTTTATTAGCCGCATCTGCAGGCTCTATGCCGACATGTAGCACAGGGCCTGCAGAGGGGGTTAAAATGATTATTAACACACAGCACTTTATTATTGAGATTTCTAACTGAGTTTTTTAAACAATAATGTTTCAGCGCTGCTGTCACAGCACAGGAGCATTATTGATTACTGCAGTGGTAAAGCGGTAAATTCAAACTCGCCGGCTTTGACAGCCGCCGAGTTTGAAGCATTTTGGCAGCACACTCGCGCCAATATCGCACAGTGTGCTGTATGGGGGCAAGATTTTTTCGCACCCATAGACTTGCATTGCCCTTTCGCACGTGAGAATCACATGCAGTTGCAGCATGCTACGACTGCATTCGCTTTTGACTCAATGAGAATTCAGTGCAGGGATCCATAATGTGCCCTGCCTGATAGGGCAACATGTCCGTGAGTCCTCGCACAGTGTGCTCAGCCTTAGGATTTTGCTGCTTGTCAGTGTAAACAGGAGAGTGAACCCATCAATTAGATACAGGTAAAGTACTCTTTAGGAAAACACAATCTGCTTAAGCGCCGTCACACGCTTCCATATCGCTAGCGATATGTAAGTGATCACGTGCACGGCGATCGCTTACAATATCGCTACATCGTGATGAGATGTCACACAGACAGATCACCAGCGATGGGACCAGCGATCGTGGTAACTTGTACACTCGGTTACTAGTGCCGCGCGGCGCTTAGTAACCGAGTGTACTAGTTCATCTCCAGCTAGGCTTGCCTGGGAGATCGTCACGTGTGTATACACCACGATGAGCAGATCGTGAACGTTCATCGCTAGATCTGAGTCCGGAGTAATTGAGATGTCACACAAGCGATTTTACATAGTAAAATGCTGATTACATCAACGATGCCAAAACGATATCGCTTAGCGATCAAAACAGCTAAACGATATCGGGCAGAATCGTAGGTGTGACGGCCGCTATAGAAGATTAAAGACAATTAAATCTTTCATGAAGAAAGTGGCCAGTAATCATGTATTTATACCGGATCCATGACCAAAACACTTTAAAGGTACCGTTACACGCTTCAATGTTTAGACGATATCACCAACATCTCATGGGCGCCCGGTCGTTAGGACATCGTTTAGATATTGGTGGTGAGATGTCACACATATAGAGATCATGCACGACGCACCAATGATGTGGCGAACCAGCTATCGTTCGCACAACCCAGCGAACGATACTTGTTCACTGTTGTGAATAGGGGAAGCCGTTAATGACATCGTTATCGCAGTGTCACACACAACGATGCAGCAGGTTGGCTGATCGAGGATTGTTTGATTTGAGAACATGTTCTCAAATCTGCGATCAACGATCCAACGATTTATCGTAGTCGTTCTCGGTGTTACGCGCAACAACGTCGTAACGATGTCGTTTGAACGACTCCAACCCGTGACATTTGAGTGATATCGTTCACGATCTCATACTATGTAACTGGGCCTTATTATGCTTCCATATGAAATTGGAGAATCATTAAGACATAATATAGGCCCATGACAGGTTATATATGATATATTACGCATCATATGTAATAAAGTTTTTTGATATTGGAAAGAGACTGATGAAATGACAATACTGCGGAATAAGTAAATGGTAGCACCAATATTTAATGCAAGAAGCGATTTCTTAATATGTAAGACCCAAGACTTACCCAACCAGATGGGGCCTGAACTTTTGGATCTTTGTAAAATACAAGACTGTTTCCTGTCAGAACTACTAAGGCAGTAGTCCAATTTTTTCTGAAAGAAAAAAGAAAACAAAAAGGTTCTGCTTATTATCAAGTAATCACACTATGATATCAATCTGAAAGGTTCCTCTGAAATTGCAATATTGGGACACTCCTGGGGCACTTTGAATAAAGAACTACAGCACTGATTCCATGATCAAGTGAATACTGTATAAGGGCTTGTGCAGACTAGAGATGAGCGATGTTCGACTCGAATTGTTCTCCAATCTCAAATTCGAGTTGTTTTTGGCGGTGTTCGAGTCATTCGCCGAATTCGAATAATTTGGTTCAAATTCATCAGTTCAGAAGCTGTTCAATTTTGGTGTCGAGAATGTGGCAGATGCGGTCAGAAAACCGCATCTGCCGCATTTTCAGCCAAAAAAAACATGTATTAAGTAAAATAAAGTGTTAAAAAAAAATGTATGCTCACCTGTCCGGCAGTACACCGATGGCTCCGGCAAGGTCCTGTTGCTGATAGGACCTGTGGTGACGTCACTTATCGCGGGAAATCCGGTCACATGACTGGAGTTCCCGCGATAACTGACATCACCACAGGTCCTATCAGCAAGAGGACCTTGCCGGAAAGGTTAAAATAGACATTTTTATGTTTTGGACACTTTCTTTAAGTAAAGAAAGTGTCCAAAATATAAAAATGTCTATTTTAACCTTTCTGGCAAGGTCCTCTTGCTGATAGGACTAGGATGAGCGAGTCTACTCGCTACTATTCCCTGAGTTCAAACCGGATTCTCCCGGATTGCCCCGGTCCGGTGCAATCCGGCACCATAGACTCCATGTTATGGGGTGACAAATTGCACCGGACCGGTACAATCCGGAGAATCCGGAGAATCCGGTTTAAACTCAGGGGCAATCCGGGAGAATCCGGTTTGATCAGGTTTTGTCTGTCGGACGCCTTCCCACAGAGAGCGCAGTGCTGTGAGGTTTATGTGAGTGCCTGTATGAACTCCATGAATTTCCCACGCTGGTGCACAGCTCTGCTACATCTCTGGGAGGTTCTTACCAGAGATGTAGCAGAGCAAAAGAAGAACCCTGGATTGGACTACGTTGGACAGAAGAGGAATTTTTTAAATAAAGATGGAGTTCCTAAGTGTGTTTTTGTTTTGTTTTTTCAAATAAAAATAATTTTTCTTGGTGTTGTGTTTTAATTTAAACAATTTAATAGAAATTCATGGGAGGCATGTCTAATATTGGCGTGACCCCATGAATTCGGGCTTAGGGCCAGCTGATAATACATTTTTTTTTATTTTTAACACTTTATTTTACTAAATTTCACTTCGCAATGTATGTATTTGCAATGTATGTATTCGCAATGTATGTATGCATTCGACGAACATTTGTCGAACACCCCGCCGATTCGACGAATCGAAACAAACACGAACACTAGGGTGGTGGCTCATCTCTAGTGCAGATGTCTGTATTATCAGATTTGCACTTCTAGCAATGTTATTCAATGAGTCAGTGCACATGTTCATGTTTTTTTTCATGGCCAAAGGAAAAAACAATTACACAATTTGATTCTGTAAATCGAATCGCACTCAGGCATTTAAATCTATAGGTCCATAAACAAAAATCAGACATCCGAATGGACCGTGATTTTAACAGACTGAAAGAATGGAGTAGATGAGGACATTTTTTTTTTTTCATCTTCATATCCAAAAATGGAGTCCACTCTGATCAGAGTCTGATTAGCATAATCAGACTGTTTTTCTCGGATGGAGAAAACATGGTCGTTATTGTATGTGGAAAGAAGACTAGTAGGGCCCAGCTACCATAGGTTTTTAAACCCCAGCACTATATCCAAAGAGTAGGAGTGGTGTGGCATTACATTATGAAGGTCTCTTTATTTTGCTGCCCACAGAGTCTCCAAACAGAAACTTAAGGCTGAAAGGGAACAATGAAGGTCTACTATCTTCAGTGATGAGTTCCTTTTAATTCTTGTATTCAATGATAGCCGAAGATTTGGCGTTAGCAGCTCCAGTCGTTGCTGTTAGAACCAGATGATGGCTGAGCGCATTTAGCTCCTATTCTAAGCACTATCCACATACCCAACATACTCCATAAAGGATATACCTATCATACTATGCTACCAAAGCTGTGTTTGGAGGCACTTGAGTAGAGATGCTCATCTCTCCTCATGGCAGAAGTGGACGTGCTATACCATCTATACTTGTGATGAGTGTTATAACAGCCAAAAAAATTAGGTAGCAGTATGGCAGTGATGGGTAAAAGGCAATCAGGGGAACAGGTCTGACCCTTAGACTGAGGTTCCCTAGCTGACCCTTTTCCCAGAAGTACCTCTAAAGGTGAGGATGTCAGAGCCGCCACCCTTGTCATGCTCCTGGCCCTAGGCTAACACCTCATCACCTCCATCCAGGGACCGGGATTTTAGCATATTTACAGATCTAGCCCAGTAAACCTTCAGTAATTCTGCCAGATCTTAACATGACCTTAATCAAAATGTGTCTCTCTGTACATTGATAGAAACGTTTGTAGCAAGTCAATAGTTAACTAGAATTAAGTCATAATAAATTACCATTTCTCCTGTCCCCAAAAAAACTTAAAAAAGGAAAGTTTTCTAATTGTTTACAATGATCATTACTAAGCTTTACAAGAATGTTTTGTGTGCAACCTGTTGAAAAGTTCAGTGTATGTGCTCACGATCCAGAGCCGGGTGCATGCAGAAAGAGCACAGCCGCCTGTACTCACTATCTGCACCCATCTCCCTGCATGCACATGATGGTGACGCTTTCATCTCTGCAGCATGAAATTAACATGCTGCGGAGATGCGGAAGTCGGAAAACTCGCACCGCAGCTGAAATAACGCTGTGGAGGGGAGAAGTATAGTGCGGATGGGATTTCTATAAATCTCATCAACTATGCTGCTACTGTACAACACAGCGTTTTGGACGCAGCGGCAAGATGCTGCGTCCAAAAAGCTGCTTTTATCGATCGTGAGCATACACCCTTAGTATTGCACAGGTAATAATTGAAGCACCTGCACTGGTGATGATTCCAACCCCTGTACCATACTAAGGAAATCCTGAAAACATGACCTGTTGTGGCCCTTGAGGCTGGAGTTTGAGATCCCTGGTCTAATGCTCTACAGAAAAACAGAGGACTGCAAGAGCAACATACTTACTGACCCTGCTACTTCTGTAGCGAGGCTCTACTGTCTCTGTGGGCAATGGAGGAAGTGGCAACTCTGCATTATGCAGCTCAGCCATCATTTGGCTTAGTGTATTGTTATATTTAGGTGTTGTGGTGCCACCCTGTCAGATAGTGTGCATTTATGCAGACCAGCTTATTATTAGAATATGGCAACACATTGCCCTGGAAATTGCCAGTGATATTTTTGATTCCTATACTCCTGGTGCGCTATCCTTGCTGTCAGGGTGGAAACATACTTACTGAGATGCATGCAAGATACTTGCATTAGTATCGCATGACTGACCTCAAATGGCCACTGCCTCTCTGGATAGAAGCACGTCATCTGTATAGAAACACAAGCAGCAGAAGTGCTCCTGTCCAGAGAGATGCGAGTACCTTGCATGCGTCTCACTCAGTGTATTTCTGGCCTTATCCTTATCCTACCCGTTTAGTGCTGTTGACTTCCCCTGATTCTATAAATTTTCCCTAATTTTGATCTACACTTGTTTGACTTCGCTTTGACCGAGCCCGATAACTGATTCCAGCTTATTATTTCTGATTTTTGTCAATGTTCTTGTCTTTCCATTTACTGACCCGGCTTGTCTGACCTCTGTGCAGAAGCTACTCCATTCAGACAACCTAAGGGGCCCTGTTGTAAATCCAGATCTCTGTATATGTGTTAAAGAAGGAGGGCCTTGTTAAGCAGAATGGCATCTTATCTTTTTGAGTTGACTCCCTCACACAGATCCCTTCAGTAAGGAAGTTGAATCTTTGTATGGAGAAAATAAATTTTTAACCCCATTAAAAAAAATAAATTATAATAATCTTTTTCTGCTGAGAACACCATTATTAACCATTTTCTCCCATCCTGATAATAATAGCCATAAACTTTTGATGTACTACTTTATAAAAGAGTGTTTACCACTAAGCCACCTAAGACAGACAGGGATATTATATATTAAATTGACATTCCTTTCCAATATATTAACTTATCCCCAATCTATGGATAGTTGAGCCACCCAGCAATTCCAAACAGGGGACCCTTGAATCCAGGAACTCAGCTATGAAGGGCATCGGTTGATTGGAGCGGAGGTCGAGCATGTCAACCTCTGCTTCATACAAGCTTTAAATATGCGGCTCTGCAAAAAAAGTTCCTGGTTTCCAGAGCCCCATTCTTGGAATTATTGGGGATCAAGGCAATCGGGAAGTTTCCCCCTATCCTTCTAAAAAATGTTTAAGTATTATCTTCTCCTTCACTTGGAAAACACCTATTAAAAAGTCTCAAAAAAAATAAATAAATAAAAGGTAGAAATTTGGGTTCCCATTCATTTGAGCTGGATTAAAGTTTTCTCTGGATTTCATTGGCTGAGGCGAAGCCGTCATTTGGGCTCCATATGGAACGGAGAAGGGCAAAGTGGTGAGCTGAACTGTATATTTATTTTACTACATTAAAAATTCTCATTTTGCCCTTATGGTCACTTTACACGTGGCAACAGGAAGATAGAAAACGGCAGGTGTCGGAGACAATTGTACCTTTTACCTTCAAAACACCTTGAAGTAGCTGCGTGTAATTCAGATATCTGCAAGGTGTTTTGAAGGTAAAAGGTACAATTGTCTCCGACACCTGCCGTTTTCTATCTTCCTGTTGCCGCGTGTAAAGTGGCCATCAGTGGCGCACCCAGAAATTTCCCAAGGTAGGGGTCCAAGAAACACACACCGGCCCTGAAAGTGGGGTGTTACCCCCCCAGCGGGGTTCCGAGGGGCAAAGCCCCGGTGGGGGGGTTTGGGGGAGCGAAGCCCCCTAAAAGCAGCCTCTTTTGTGGGCCCTTGGGTGCTGTGTAATTGTTCCTGTCTCCTGACATAGGGGCCCAGCTCCTTGTGTACTGCACCACTTCTCAGGGCCGTCCAAAGGGGGGGGGTCCAGACACGTAGGTCCCCCCCCTTGGGTGCGCCTATGGTGGCCATTATGGGTATTGTAGCTCTGATTCATTTATTCAAATGCAACCAAACAGGAATACCAGACAGCACTTGGATAGACACGGCACAGATACTGGGGGATGGAAGGGGGAAATAGATGTGGCGCCCCGCAACGAGTGTGTCACAGGAGGGTATTGCAGCCATAAATGCAGCAGCAATATTCTCTGACCCAGCAGTTATCCGGTTAACTTAGAGATCCAGAACCCTGCATGCATCACTTAACATAGAGGGCCAATCCAAGGTCCTGGTGGGCGGAGTGCAAGGTTAGTGTGTAGGAGAAGTACAGACTTTAGTTAGTTAGTCTGGGAGTGAGTCTAGACAAGACACAGACTTGAACTTGGAGTAGGAGCAGGGGCTCTGCACCCCGTGCAGCCCCTGGGCCGTCACCGGTCGGGTGTTAGCACCTGAGGCCTCAACAACCGGGATCGGGCATCACCAACCACGGGTTCCAAAATACCCCCGTGCCCAACTTACAGCCGGTTCACTGGTACCGAAGCTGGCAGCAGTTCACCTCTGCTACGCGAACCAGAAGCGTGGAGGAGCAGCTTCACAGGAGCACCCCACCACCAGCCAACTTCTAGTCGTCTAACCAGCGGTGTACCCATTGAGGGACCCAAGGCTCCCCAAAACATCCATAACGTACATCTTGGATAGGGATTGAAGCAGCCTCCCCGTACCCGACCTGGTATTCCTGGGCGACAATGGCAAAGACTTAGCTAGAATGGAGGAACACTACGGATCTCTGAGGGACACCTATAACTGCTGAGTCCACCCGGTCCACTACCCGTTAACTGTATGCCATGTACTGCCTGCTGGTTACAGTAAAGACCCGTTGCAGAGACTTCCAGTGTCCGTGCTTCCTTATGATTGCATCCGTCCGCACACAAGGTAACCGCAGCTGCCGCACAACATCTTAAGCAGCTCCAGCCTCCGGGGATCACCGCTCAGCCTGTGGGGAGCATTCCATCTTGCTGCTATCCATCCCCCGGAGGTTCCGCAGCGTCGGTAACGATTACCGAACTACTCATAGGTGGCGTCACGAATAAATTAACCCCTTTAATCTGTTCCTACAAGACGTCTTCGACTTTTGATCTGCACTCAACCGGGCCTCACTACTGGCAGGCGCGGCCCACCGCCAACGTACGTTTTGTTATCTTCTTCAGGGCGCCCTGAAGAAGATAACGAAACATACGTTGGCGGTGGGGTACTAGGACTGAAGCCACGACCAGTACAGTTATTACTATACATCAGGTATGTGAATTAAGCAGGGACAATTACATCTGGAGCACTGCGGCAGCACCGTACACGGGTGACCTAGTCCAGGGAGAAGTAGGGGAAGTGTTACACATTGGAAGGTTCACCTGGTGGTACGTGGGCACAAGGCAACATATATTAGAGTCCCATTAGGCAGATAATTAATACAATCGATAGTGCAGCCACTTATAGTGCTAAGTAAACCTGAGTAATATGTCCTTGTGAACCTGGTATAACTGGCACTGTATAATGCTAAGAATATATTATTAATTGTTACTAATTATTGTTAACTATTATAGTCATTTACAGTTTGGTCACAGTCCTAGACCTGGTTATAAACTATTGGTAATCAATGGGGTACCTTTGTGTAGTTTTTAACATATTTTATGAATTGTTACATGATTTAAACTAATAAAGTGATCACTTATTTAAATATATTTGTACTCATCATTCATCTAAGAGCCCGTTACAGGGAAATTCTGGGTGGTTTTGAAGTAGGATTACTACTGGTTTTGGCTATAAATACTAAGGTACAACACTCACCAAATACTCAACGTGTGCACGTGGCCTAACTGAACCCAACTTCTATTCTTATATCTTGTTTACAACATGTACTAAATGTCTTTAAATATTACACATATTTATGGGCACAATATACAATGTAACCAGGAAACGATTGATAGAAAATACCAGAGCATTCAGTACATGACTGGCCGGCAAAGTGTATTGTGTAATTCTGGAACTTACTTCAGCTTCCTGCCACCTTCTGCAATCTTCGTCTTGTTTAGCTGGCCGGCCTTCTCCACCTCCTAGAAAAGATGAAGCAAATGAGATGAAAAAACAGTTCACAGCTGCCAAACAGAATAGACATAAACGTTGCCTGCACGGTTTTTCTCTGAGCTCAGGATTACCGCAGTCCAGGCAGCTTTGTGTGTGGCCAGTAACAGTGGTACACATCGGGTAACTAAGGACTGCGTTCGCCCGAAGTTCCCGACTTTACCGCTGGCGGTTACAGTAGGCTGAGCTCTGCTGTAACGGAATCTGGCTGCCGCAGGTGCAGCGCTCAGTTTGACCCTAGCCTTATGGCCACTTTACACACACCAACTTATCTGTCCAACTTCTGACCCACTTACTGGTTGCAGTGAAATCATGGACACATTGCTCCATTTTGTGGCTGTGTACAAATGTACAATGTGTCCATGATTTCACTGCAACCAGTAAGTGGGTCAGAAGTTGGACAGATAAGTTGGTGTGTGAAGTGGCCATAAGGCTATGTTCAAATGCAGCGGGTTTTTTTTTGTTTTTTGTTTTGCAGTTTTTTTATGCAAATTGAAAGCTGCTTTTCACAGTTCAGGCAAAATCAAAAATCTCATGAACACACTAGTTTGCTTTTTTATGGATTTGAGATCTGCAGCATTATGTAAGGCTGCCTTCAGACTTGCAGATGCATCTGCAGCGTTTTGCAGATGCATCTGCAAGCATCTGCATGCAGACCGCGGCCCCTATGTTTATAATGGAGCGCACGGCGGTCTGCAGATGCTTACAGATCGCCGTGCGCTCTCATTGCCCGCCATTAGTCATCTGTGCGCAGGCGGATGCCTGCGTACAGATCACACACTCTCGCCCGCACCAGAGACGCGACATGCTGCGTCCCGGGTGCGGACGCGGGACACCGGAAGGAGCAGATATGGTCCGCATCCGCACCCGAACGCAGCAAACGCTGCCAAACGCAGGCACTATGCGTTCCTATGTTAAACATAGGAACGCAGTGCGCATGCGTTTGACTGCGTATGGGAACGCAGCATACGCTGCGGCGCCAAACGCTAATGTGAAGGCAGCCTAAATCTGCAGCATTCCAATTCTTCTAGCTTTTTTGCAATGTTTTTTCACTCATAGTAAGCAATAAAAAGGTGCAACAAATATTTTTTTAGTTGCAATTTGGTGAATATAACTAACTTTATTAAGCATATACTGTAGACAAAGCATACGTGCAATCCACACCCAAATATGCTGCAAAAAAAAAAAATAAAAAATACGGCTGCAAAAAACCTGATGAGTGTGAACACAGCCTACATTGTAAAAGCAACCTAAGGGGGCCGTCACACGGTGAGATATCTTGCCCGATATCGTTTAAGCGATCTCCTTTTTGATCGCTTAAGCGATATCGGGCAAGATATCGTTGCATGTAATCAAGCGATTTACGATGGTAAATCGCTTGATCGTGACATCGCTGATCTGAGGTTCGGTTCTCAGATCTAGCGATGAACGATGCAACGATCTGCATCATCGTGGTGTATAACACCACGATGAACGATCTCCCAGCGGCAGAGCCTATGCTGGGAGATGGTAACTATGGTACACGTCGGGTAACTAAGCGATGCGCGGCGCCTAGTTACCCGATGTGTACCATAGTAACGAGCGAGATCGCTGCTCCACATCGCTGGTGAGTCTGTCTGTGTGACATCTCACCAGCGATGTGAGCGATATTGTAAGCGATTGCGCGTGCACGTGATCGCTTACAATATCGCTAAAGATGTCGCAGCGTGTGACGGCCCCCTTAGGTTTACAAGTAGACTCCAGTGTAATCGGATGAGTCAAAGTTTCAGTCACTTGTGTGAGAATAGGATCACAGCAGTGCTGGCAACAGGGGAAGACGTCAACTAGTATTTGAATTGCACTTACGGTACATTACATAAAATACATATTAAGATGCGTTTGCCAATTAGGAAATGTCTTGGGAGTGCTATTTTAACAATTGTATAACTCTTTTGGCTTTGAAAACAGATTAGACAAATGCAGAATGACAACAGGATCAGTGTAAACACAGGGATTGGCTTTAAGCTGGAAACACAATATCCTACTTGCATGCGAAGTCTCTCGGACGAGACTCGGATCAGTGACCCTGAATGGCCTCTCTCTCTCTGGATGGGAGTGTGATGCTGCACAAAAACACAAGCAGCTGACACTCCTGTCCAAAAAGGGAGAGGTCGTTCTGGGTCACTGATCCGAATCTCGTCTGAGAGACTTCGCATGTAAGTAGGATAGTGTGTTTCCACCCTTAGTCAATGACTCTGGAGAAACACAAGGCCGTATAGGAGCTATGATAGGGTCATGGTTTCATAAAATGAAAGTGTGAGCGCTGCAACCTAGCAGTAGCTATATTTGACACCAGTCCGGAAGGCAAGTATATGCTGTTTTTATTTTCAGTGGAGCCCTGTTTTATTTAAGAAGGGCCTGTCGTAGTAGTGATAGCAGTTCAATGCCCTTTCCACCTACTTGTTTTCATCTATCTCCACCCTTATCTGTCTTGTTTCAGTCAAAGAAGAGGAGGATGGAATGGAGCATAACAAGTAGTTGGGAAGGTCTTGGCCATGCCATGTGTGCCCCAAACAACTGTGCTTGGTTTGAACAGTCATTTTGTCCTGACACACTAATTTTAATATGTTCAAAGGTTCTTTTCCCGGCAAACTTGCAGATTAAACAGACAGAAGTTAAGGGGCATTGTAGACGTGGTTTGTAAACAGTGGGCGTTGCTCGGCATGTTACCAAGGAAATAAACGTTAATTTTTAAGTCCACGCAGTTGTTGAGATGACTATAATAGAAGTGGGGGTCTGGTGGTAAGACCCTGAGTCAGGGGGGTATGATCCACAGTTGCACGTGGATGACCGCCATGCCCACCAAATAAATTGGTCATGCCCACTAAGCCTTGAGTAGGCAAGGGGACGTCATCCCCCTGGACCTCCTCACCTCGGGGTCTTACCCCCAGACCCCCACACCTATTATAATCAGATTCACAACCGCATGGACTTAAAAATGAACACTCCTTTGGTTCACAGAAGGAACCACCAAGCCATGCCGCCAACTTCTGGCTATTCATTCTGAAAATATGCCCTTTTCCCGAAAAGCATCTAGGGAAGAATACCACTGTTCATTGAGGGTTGATAGAGAATGCCACTATTTCTTTCTGTTAGGTTTAGAGCTATTGTACAATACACTGTGTGCAGAATTATTAGGCAAGTTGTATTGTAGATGATTATTTTTATTATTGATCAACAACTATGTTCTCAATCAACCCAAAAGACTCAAATATCAAAGCTTAATATTTTTGGAATTTGGAGTGGTTTTTTTTTAGATTTGGCTATCTTAGGAGGATATCTGTTTGTGCAGGTAATTATTACTGTGCAGAATTATTATGGAGGCTTCACACTGCGGTGTGATCCGGTCTGGGGCTGTCCGGGATAACCCTGACAGCCGCAGACTGGATCAGCACACAGAACTGGAGGGCTAATATGCCCTCCGGTCCGGTGTGCAGATGCACACAGTTCCCACTGCTGATAAGTCAAGACCGCAGCGCTGCGGTCCTGACCTGTCAGCGGCTGCAGCTGCGTGCACTGCACACTGTACTGGAGGGCACATTAGCCCTCCGGCTCTGTGTGCTGATCCAGTCCGCGGCTGTCAGGGTCATCCCGGACAGCCCCGGACCGGATCACGCCGCAGTGTGAAGTCGGCCTTAGACAACTTAATAAAAAACAAATATATTCCCATCTCACTTGTTTACTTTCATCAGGTAAACCAATATAACTGCACAAAATTTAGAAATAAACATTTCTGACATGCAAAAACAAAACCCCAAAAATTAGTGACCAATATAGCCACCTTTCTTTATGATGACACTCAACAGCCTTCCATCCATAGATTCTGTCAGTTGCTTGATCTGTTTACGATCAACATTGCATGCAGTAGCCATCACAGCCTCCCAGACACGGTTCCGAGAGGTGTACTGTTTTCCCTCCCTGTAGATCGCACATTTTATGAGGGGCCACAGGTTCTCTATGGGGTTCAGATCAGGTGAGCAAGGGGGCCATGTCATTATTTTTTCTTCTTTTAGACCTTTACTGCCCAGCCACGCTATGGAGTAGTTGGATGCATGTGATGGAGCATTGTCCTGCATGTAAATCATGTTTTTCTTGAACGATACCGACTTCTTCTTGTACCACTGCTTGAAGAAGTTGTCTTCCAGAAACTGGCAGTATGTCTGGGAGTTGAGCTTCACATCCTCAACCCAAAAAGGTCCTACAAGTTCATCTTTGATGATACCAGCCCATACCAGTACCCCACCTCCACCTTGCTGGTGTCTGAGTCAGAGTAGAGCTCTCTGCCCTTTACTGATCCAGCCTCTGGCCCATCCATCTGGCCCATCAAGAGTCACTCTCATTTCATCAGTCCATAAAACCTTTGAAAAATCAGTCTTAAGATATTTCTTAGCCCAGTCTTGATGTTTTATCCTATGTTTCTTGTTCAAAGGTGGTCGTTTTTTTGAATTTCTTACCTTGGCCATGTCCTGGAGTATGGCACACCTTGTGCTTTTTGATACTCCAGTAATGTTGCAGCTCTGAAATATTGCAAAACTGGTGGCAAATGGCATCTTGGCAGCTTCACGCTTGATTTTCCTCAATTCATGGGCATTTATTTTGCGCCATTTTTGCCCAACACACTTCTTGCAACCCTGTTGGCTATTTGCCATGAAACGCTTGATTGTTCGGTGATCACGCTTTAAAAGTTTGGCAACTTTATGACTGCTGCATCCCTCTGCAAGACATCTCACAATTTTGGACTTTTCAGAGCCCATCAAATCTCTCTTCTGACCCATTTTTCCAAAGGAAAGGAAGTTGCCTAATAATTAAGCACACCTTATATAGGGTGTTGATGTCAATAGACCACACTCCTCCTCATTACAGAGATGCACATCACCTGATTTACTTAATTGGTAGTTAAGTAAAAAATAGGGGGGGAACAAGAGGCGCAATAGTGCCCTATCACTAGTGACACTAATGTATGTGGTGGGTATGAATTCACTCACCTAGCACAGTTGTGAGACCCACAACTGGTGTAAAAACATTTAGCATTAAATGCAGCTGCTGCAGGACTTTCACCTTCCACATGCACATGGGAACCATCCAGAAGTTACTTCAGGGGAAATGGTGTATCAGTGTCCGCGCTGCTGAAATCCCAAGAAAACGATCCGGAAACCATATGTAGGTTGCATCAATCATCCATTTATTCCTTTTCCTACGCGTTTCGGCACTGTCCTAGTGTGTGAGAAAAAGATATCCCTGAGGAAGGCACTAGGACAGTGCCGAAACGCGTAGGAAAAGGAATAAATGGATGATTGATGCAACCTACATATGGTTTCCGGATTGTTTTCTTGGGATTTCAGCAGCGCGGACACTGATACACCATTTCCCCTGAAGTAACTTCTTAATTGGTAGTTGGCTCTCAAGCCTATACAGCTTGGAGTAGGACAACATGTATAAAAAGTATCATGTGATCAAAATACTCATTTGCCTAATAATTCTGCACACAGTGTAGATACCAATGCATATCTTTGGAATCAGTAGTATGGTTCTAAGCACTATTAGGCAAAGTGCCCACGCTGTTTGTTTGGTGCTAACATTTTCTGCACCAAATACGTACCTTCCTGCAAAAATATACCCAAAACGCATTTTTGTCACATTTTGGTCAGTTTTTGGCACGTATTTAGTGCGTTTTTTCTACTTTCATATTTTTTTGATGAAGTCAATGACTGGAGGGCTGAAAAACACTGTAAAAAAAGGGATCAATAATTGACATGCTACATATTTTTCTGCATTCAAAATCTGCAAGAAAAAAAAATGCAGCATTGGCCCAGCACTTCAGAACTCTCATAGACTTTGCTGGCTTCACAATATACTTGCCATTTTTTATGCAGATTTCTCAAAATTCGCAGTAAGTAAAACACATCAAAAACGCAGCATGGCACAAGGCCATACAGTCTTGTGCATGTGTGGCTCCCCTGCGACCTGGAGCCACAGAGTGAACTGCAGTGGGACAGGTAACACGGTCAGCTCACAACAACACACACACACTCTGACCCTAAGCACAAGTCGTTTCATGCCAGGCGAGGGGTGGCGGGAGTAGGTACATGAGGGTGGGAAGTAGAGAGAGCCCGGACAAAGGGGTGGAGGAAATAGACTCTAGAAATTACCTAGGAACACTAAATTGGGCAAGACGATTGATAGCTTCCAATGGGAGAGGAGTAGACGGAGAGATCTCCTGGATGATGGAGGAGAAGGAAAGCATCCTCAAGCCGAGACACCCTTCAGCTGAGTACTGACTAACAGAGACTGAGGACAATGGGGCCCGGCGGCCTGCACCACTAATGGCCGTCTGGAAACTCAAAAAAAAGCTTAGAACTGTGGACGGTAGAAGGAGCTAGGTGAGCCCGACTAATTCGGGTCACTGGTGGCTGGGCCAGAGAACTAAAGACCTGGCTCTGTAGATGTGGCTTTATGCCCCAAACCACGAGACACCCGGCGGGGTGCAGGAACTCCACGTCCCCGAGACCTAACAACCGGTATGAAGTATGACAAAGCCATCCGACTAGGGCTAGTGACCCAGAGCGTGGGATGAATCACTGTAGAGCCCGTGACGGCCAGACCGAACCCATACACGTGAGAGCGGAGAGAACCGAAGGGCCCGAGAGGTACACTGAGGGAAGTGACACAGAGGAACCATCCCCACTGCAGTAAGAACCCCAGCCGGTGACTGTTGCGTGGACACGGTCCACAGCTTCTGTACAAAAAACTGTACTTGTGAACTACTGTGAACGGTGTGTTGAGTAACGAGGAAAGTAAAGTACCCAGTGAACTTGAGATTTGTGTCTGAGAATAATTGGTACAGAGACTGCAGCTGCTCGCATGCGGAGCTGCACACTTGTTTTCTACACTGCAACTAAGTCCACCTCTTCTACATCTGCCCTGGGAACCAAGCCCTTCCCGTGGAGGGCTCACTATCCCATCATCCCCAGTGGTCTCACTGGCAGTGGTGGTCCATATTGGCCACGACCCATGGGTGGCGTCACGAACATCCTCATAAACTTCAGTTAGTTTTATCCTATATTTTTGCTTTGCCGCACCTGGGACCACGGAGCCGGGTCACGTCACCGTGGCCCCCAGAGAATGAACGGTTCGGCTCTGAGTACCCCGGGACCTAGGGGTACGACAAATTGGCGTAACGAATAGGATTACCGGCCTAGTAAACAGGATCATTGTACCTAAAATACTGCTTTCTGGACATTGTTTAACAGACCCGAGTAATGGTGGCCCAAAAAGACTGATGCCATGTGCTGGCAGAGGGGTGTACCAAGGCCTCTCACTGTGGGCCTGGTCGGCACAGAGGGGGAAAAGAAGATCCTGCCCCTGCCATCATTTGCTCTGGGTGGGGGCAGCTCCTGCAGTGATGAAACTCCGCCTAGGGGTAAGTCGGCCGACAACTAACAGCATCGGCGATGCCCACGAAGGGTAGGAAGTGAGAGAAAGAAAAACGACAACTGCACCACAAGGACGCTGGTCCATGGTGGTCGCTCGGTAGGGAGCACGAGGCAGAGCAATGCCTGCGCAGAGCCCTGGAGTCAAGCTGCCAGAATGGAGCCTGCTGATGGGGCAGGAGCTGCAGCCCGTGAGTGAGGTGTGTGCGGGAGCCAGCAGCACTCGTGATCACAGATGGGAGAGCAACCCGCAGAGCCAAGCAGGAGATGCAGAGAACGGCTTGGTAATGGCAGAGGGCAGGAGGTCGTCCAGGAAGGAGCCAGGCTGGCACGGTAGGGAGCATGCAGAAGAGGAAGAAGATTGCTCCAGTCCCATACCAGAAAGCCTCATGTCGGAGGGGGATTCTGCTTTTCCGTCAGAGGAGACACCATGTGTAGGAGCAGCTGTGGAGGGTTTATGCACAGAGCTGTATGCAGTGAAGAACAATGGAGCCTGCTGGAAGGAAAGATCTTATCTCTGGATGTGAACTGAGACTGGAGGAGAAGAAAAGATTAACCCTTCCAGGGACAGAACTCAGTCTGGGCTCTGGAGCTGTTGTTACTGTGTTCCCAGTGTGAGGAAAGAGAGTCATAGGGCTGGGATTACCAGCTTGCCTGCACCATGAGGAAACCTGGAGCTGCAGTGAACTTGGTACCTCCACCTGAAGAGCTGCATACTTGCAAGGAGCTGCCAGGGTCTCTGCTCTTCCTACGGCTGAAGAGAGAAATCATTGTGAAGATGGAATAAGCCCTGGACAGGCTACCTGAACTGTAAGTGTGAGTGACATCTTCCTTGTTGTCCCCATCTCTTTCCTGTATGAATGTGTTATTTTCCCCCTTGTTGCTCATGAACATTTGATCCCGGACTATGTGTGAGATCAGATCTTTCTTGTGAATAGTATGTGTACTCCCATGTACACCCTATTGGTTTTAATACTGCTTCTATAAACTAATTTATAATGTAAGTAAATTTGAGTACTCCGTGAACATGTTGCACTTGAACTGTGAGCACTTAAGACCACACTGCATAAAAACCCACTGGCGCAGTCAAAGAATCGGTCAGTGTGAGCCTCTGTCACTGCGCCCAGGGTGATTAAAAAAGGTTTTTCTTGTGGTGGGTTCCCGAAGACTATCGATCGCGGAGTGTGCTGGACTCGTGGACTGTGACTGTTTAAATTTTGCCCTTTTATAACTTTTACCAATTTTTCATATAGCCGTTAGGAGGTTTTTGTTAAGCAACGTTTAAGTTATGTACCTCCCGGGAGGGAAGCAAAAACAATCTTGTACTATTACTGATTGATTTAATGCATAAAAATTCAGTTGTGTCATCAGTCCCGGGTGCTCGCCCGAGGAGGTGCCAGGCTTTGCTCCGGGAGAGTGTGGCACAGCGTGGGCACAAGGCCATACAGTCTTGTGCATGTGTGGCGCCCCTACGACCAGGAGGCCACAGGGTGAACTGTAACAGGACAGGTAAGACAGTCAGCTCACAACAACACCCACAAACACACACTCTAACCCAGGGGTCTCAAACTCCAGGCCTCGAGGGCCACACACAGTGCAGGTTTTCAGGATTTCCATGGCATTTGACAGTTGGTAATCAAATTATCAACTGTCAAACTCTAAGGAAATCCTGAAAAACCTGGACTGTGTGCGGCCCTCGAGGCCTGGAGTTTGAGGCCCCTGCTCTAACCCTAAGCCCAAGTCGCTTCATGCCAGGCGAGGGGTGGTGGGAGTAGCTACGTGTGGGTGGGAAGTAGAGAGAACCCGGACAAAATGGTGGAGGAACTAGATGTGTCGATGTGTAGATGTGGCCTGGAATGCTTTATGCCCCTAACCACCAGACACCCGGCGGGGTGCGGGAATTCCACGTCCCCTATACCTAACATCCGATACAGAGTAGGACAAAGCCATCAGCCTAGGGCTAGAAACTCAGAGTGTGGGATGACTCACCATAGAGCCTGTGACGGCCAGACCGAACCCATACGCGTGAGGGTGGAGAGAACAGAAGGGCCCGAGAGGTACACTGAGAGGAGTGACACAGAGGAACCATTCCCGCTACAGTAAGAACCCCAGGCAGTGACTGTTGTGTGGACATGGTCCACAGCTTGTGTACAAAGAACTGTACTTGTGAGCTACTGTGAACGGTGTGTTGAGTAACGAGGAAAGTAAAGTACCCGGTGAACTCGAGATTTGTGTCTGAGAGTTATTGGTACAAAGATTGCAGTGGCTCGCATGCAGAGCCGCACACTTGTTTTCTACACTGGACCTAAGTCCACTTCTTCTACATCTGCCCTTGGGAACCAAGCCCTACCTGTGGAGTGCTCACCATCCCAGCTGCCACCTCCACCATCATCCCCAGCGGTCTCACCGGCAGGGGTGGCCCATATTGGCCACGACCCACGGGTGGCGTCACTACTATCCTCATAAACTTTAGTTATTTTTTCCCCTTTCTTTTTACATTGCCGCACCTGGGACCACGGAGCTGGGCCACGTCACCGTGGCACCCCAGAGACATAACGGTCTGTCTCTGAGTACCCCGGCCCCTATGAGTGTGACACATGAGCCCTTACACCATACTTGCTAATTTTGTAAGGCTACGTTCACATTCAGTTTTTGGTCAGTTTTTCATACCAGTTTTTGTTATCCAAAACCAGGAGTGGATGAAAAATACAGAAGTGGTGACGGCTTTCTACTAGGCCACATTCACATGTTGAGTATTTGGTCAATATTTTACATCAGTATTTACAAGCCAAACCCAGGAGTGGAACAATCAAAGGAAAAGTATAACAGAAAGACATCACCATTTCTGGATTTTTCATCCACTCCCGGTTGTGGCTTACAAATTACTGATGTGAAAAACTGACCAAAACCTGAACATGTGAACTAAGCCTAAAACAAGGATTTGGGAAGATTGAGCACATTTGGCATGCACATTTTTCATTGTGAAATAATGCCCTGCCATGCCCACTTCTTAACTCTCAACCCCTTATTCCTCACCACCTTGATTGAAAAGAAACCTTCCACAATCGTTGGTTTCCAAGAGGTGCCAATCAGGTTGACTTTTTCCTCTTAAGGCCACTTTACACACACAGATATCTGTGTCCAACTTCTGAACAACTTACTGGTTGCAGTGAAATCATGGACACATTGTTCCATTTTGTGGCTGTGTACAATGGAACTACGTGTCCATGATTTCACTGCAACCAGAGATCTGTTCAGAAGTTGGACACAGATATCTGTGTGTGTAAAGTGGCCTGTATTCCAAGAGGTTCGTAGACATTACAAGAGAGTTCATAAACCAATCAAACCTGAAACTAAAGAATTTTCCAGACTGGAAATTCAGTGTGAAATGTATATACTCACATGGGGAACATCCAGAACTGTGACTGCATTATTAAAATCTTCTAGCATGTGCTGTGACAAGTTCCTTCTGTGACTCAGCTGCAAAAAAGAGGGAGGAATTCACTTAAATAAATAAAATAAAAAAATAATCTTTGTTTATATGGCGCCAACATACAATATTCTGCAGCACTTTACAGTTCATTGGTTCAGGCTGGTTTCACACTGCAGTTCAGATCAGGTTCATCGGGTTTTGTGTACCAAAACCAGGAGAGGAACTTCCAGAGAAAAAGTATAATTGAAAAATTGACACTTGTTCTGGTTTTGGAGACACTCCTGGTTTTGGCACCCAAACACTGATGGACACTGATCAGGGAAAATCCTGCAGTGTGAAACCAGCCTCATATACAAATGATCATAAGTAACAATTATAAAGAATAAAGTACAATACGGTAAATAAAACAGAGAAAAAATGTAAAAAATATAATATAATTGATACAGTAATCAAAGCAAAAATAAAGGCGACACTGCTCAAAAGAGCTTACAATCTACAACAGGATGGAGGTTACACAAAGTACAGAGGCTTATTACAATGGTCCAGTTAGCTTGAGGAAGAAGGGGATAGAAAAAATTACATAATAGTCACCAGCCAATCTGTGTAGAGCTTTTGGGTTTGGTGGAGTTTGAAGGAGAGTTATGACCAGAGAGATAGTGAATGGGTTATATACAGTATAAATTGACTTCTATTAGGGAGCATGATAGGCCACCTTAAAAAGATGTGCTTTTTGGGAGCGCCTGAAGCTATGTATGTTATGGATAGTCCTAATTTCTTGGGGGAGTGCATTCCAGAAATTGGTGCAGCTCGGGAGAAGTCTTGGAGGCAGGAGTGGGAGGTTCGTATTAATGCAGATGTTAGTGGAAGGTCATTTGTAGAACGTAGAGAACGGGTAGGGTGATAGACAGAGACGAGGGAGGAGATTTAGGGAGGAGATGTAGGGAGGTGCTGCGCTGTAAAGAGCTTGTGGGTGAGAACAAGCAAATTGAATTGGATCCTTAGTGTACGGGTAGCCAGTGCAATGACTGGCACAGAGCAGAGGCATTAGAATAATGACTGGCCAGATAGGTGATCCTGACTGCTACATTAAGGATCGACTGGAGAGGGGAAAGTCTAGTGCAGGAGAGGACAATTAATAGAGAATTGCAGTAATCAAGGCGGGAATGGATCAGGGCCACAGTGAGGGTTTTTGTTGATTCCATTGTGAGACAGGGGCGTACTCTAGAGATGTTTTTCAGGTGCAACAAGACTGTGTGAGAGATTCTATATAGGAGGTGAAGGCAAGATTGGTGTTAAACATTACACCTAGACAGCGAGACTGCTGCTTAGGTGTTATTGTGGTGCCACACACAGAGGGAGATGTCAGATTTAGGGAGGTTAGTGGAGGGCGGGATTATAAGAAGTTCAGTTTTGGAAAGGTTGAGTTTCAGATAGAGAGCGGACATGATATTGGAAACTGCAGCTAGACAGCCATTGGTGTTCTTTAGTACAGGATTATACTGTTGGGATCACCATACTTTGCTGGGGTATTGAGGGGGGTCCAGTAGGATCATCATACTGTGCATGTGGAGGGCATTGTGTAGGAATTCACTGAGGGGACTATACAATGTTTGTGGGGCACTTTTGTTGGCATCATACTTTGGGTGCAATGAAAGGGGAATCTAGGGGCATCAATAGGAGGAAAATTACTTTACAAAGGCTGCAAAGTTGTGAGATATGTTCTTATGTGACCCAGACAGATATTAATTCATGTATTTATTTATTTATTTATTTTGAAGGGACAATTAGAACTTCTGTGAACATAAAGCTGATAAAAGACTGTTATACTTTTTACAATTACACATTTGTAACCATTCTCCACAGCATTCAAGTTAAAAAAAAGCAAGCAACGTACTAACAGAGTAAAATATCAATAAATGCAAGAATAACAATATGTATAAAGTATAGATTTCCTTGTTTACCCTGGGTCTCTGTGAGTGGGAGAGGACCATAGACCTGGTGTAGGTGAGTTTTGGTTTCTCGGCGTCACTGCTTGGGCTGCACAAACTGCTGCAGGAAGATGAAAGGCTGTCGATGGCGGAAATAATATGGTCCTCAGAGACACCGATCTGTAAGGCACAAGATACAGAAACCATTCTGTAACATGATATACCACATATAACAATTGAAGCACATTGTAGAAAACAATATATAGTTGATATAAGAACCAGCTGAACTACTTTTAGTTCCAGTGATTAGATTTCAGTATAGAGTGGAATAGATACATGATGGGGTATCTTCACTCCAGGGTGCAAATAATACCAGGGATACATTTTGCACTCATCTCCTTTTGATGCAAAACAATATGATTTCAGAAAATGCAATATTGTATTTTTTTACATCTGTTTTTAATGATTTTTAACAGTTAGGCTGCTTTCACATCAGCATTTTGCGCTGATCGTGGCAGTTGTGGTTAAAAAACTGCAACTGCCGTGATTACCGCATCGCGGCACACTTGCGGCAAGCCCCATACAATGTCTATGGGGCTTGCGGTAAGTGTGCGTCAGGTGCGGTTTCGGCACTTGCGGCAGGTGCAGCCGCGAAAAAAACCACGGTGTGCCGCGTTTTTTTTTCGCGTCCGCACCTGCCGCAAGTTCCGAAACCTCACTTGCCGCACCTGCCGCACACTTAACGCAAGCCCCATAGACATTGCATGGGGCTTGCCGCAGGTGAACCGCAAGTGCGGCCGTTATGCGTTTTTTCACCGCAACTGCCGCGATCAGCGCAAAATGCTGATGTGAAAGCAGCCTAACAACAATAAAAGTCTTTTTACATTTTGTAACAGCAGCTATTACTTTAGGTATGATAATTATATGTCCGTCTTATTTTAGTTTCCGTTCCCTATAGGATCGTGCTGTAAGTGTTAAGGCCGCTTTACACGTTGCAATATCGTTCCGATATTGCATACGATTTCACGGGAGTGAGCACGTTTTTGGCACTTGTCCAAAACAAAATCGCATAGGAGATGTTACACAGGGAGATATCGGCAGGCAACGCAACTACGATGTTGTACGCTCCGTTTTCACACTCTGTCTGAGCAACTCAGGGAACGACCAATTAACATTGGAGTGAATAGGGGAAGTTGCGCTCCAAATCGTAGTTGCGCTGTCACACAGCACGATCCTGCCAGATCGTCAAGCCAATATTGAAGAGCATGCACAATCCAAAAACGATATCGTAGTTGCATCGTTTTTGAGTTGCATTGCCCATTTACACGACACAACACACGAACGCTATCAACTGCAACGCCCGTACCACGTGACTTTTTATCGTAGTTGCGTTGCGATATCGTGACGTGTAAAGCGGCCTTTAGGGTAATGATTACAGAGCAGTCTGAGAGTCTGGAGATTCCCACCAGAGAATCCTATGGGCCATGAAAATTAGCCCTAAATGAAGAGTTCTATATTTAAAGGTCCATATGGTAGATTAAAAAAGTAAATGAAAAAACTGAATACTTCGGAGAGCAGTGGAAATAAAATAAGAACAGAAACGGACTTCTTTCAAATGGTAACAGGTCTTCTTAGGGTACCTTTACATGCAGCAACCACAGGAGACAATTTTGGCAGCGATATTGCGACCTGGAAATATCGCTGCCACATTTCCACCCAATTGCCTCCTTATTGCGGCGTGTAAATAGGGAATTTGGCAGCGATATGTTGCCTCGCCTCGGTCGCCTGGTTTTAGAGCAGTGCTCCAAAATCGAACCCAGGCGACATTGGTGTTATCGCCGCTAAATTCCCTATTTACACGCCGCAATAAGGAGGCAATTTGGCGGCGATCATTCCAGCGAGAAATATCGCCGCCAAATTGCCTCCTATGGTTGCAGCGTGTAAAGGTACCCTTAGGGTACCTTTACACACGGCTACATTTGTAGCTTGTCACCAGGTAACTTACTGGCTGCAGTGAAATCATGGAGACAAGGTTCTATCTTGTTGCTGTGTACAAATGGAATAATCTCTCCATGATTTCACTGCAACCAGTAAGTTACCTGGTGACAAGCTACAAATGTAGCCGTGTGTAAAGGTACCCTAACAGTCATTTCTATCCACATTAAAAATCTGCACAACTAATAGATTTGTCAGGGTCATGAAGTCACATAAAGTTACAGCGCATGTGAATGCGAAGTGATAATAACTCAGTGAAGTCCATCGAGGTCAGGAGTATTGGTTTACGTACAGAATGAGTTTTCTCCTGTCCCCATTAGGGTATGTGTAGATGATCCGGAGACACTATGTAATGGACGCAGCATCTGCGGACCTGAGGGAAGCACGGCGATCTCCGCAGGTGAACACAATCATCCTGTGCAAACGGTCTGTGTTCAGTGCAGGCTGACTTTTCAATGCATTCAACCGCTGTAGATCGTTCCCTGCTCTGCAGCATTGAATTGACATGCTGCAGAGAAGCAGCGGGATGGAAAGTCGCCAGGCATGTCAGTTAATGCTGCGGAGTAAAAAAGCACAGAGGGTATAACATTTTTGGAAATCCCATCCACTGTGCTTGTACTGTACAATGCAACATTATAGATGCAATGCAAACACTCTGCAAACCCTAAATGTACCGTCACACCTGGACACCTCGCCGGAGATATCACTGGCGACGCACGTGCGCGCGCATGTTTTTGGCAGTCCACCAACGTCGCCGTCGCCTATTTACACGTGGCGACAACTCAGCCGACGCTTAGGTGATGGGAAAAAAAATAGTTGCGGTTCTAATAGCGCTAAGGAAGGAGGGCAAGGGAAATTATTGTAGTGAACAGACCTTTATTACAAACACGGTCCCTCAAACTAAGGTGAGTGGAAACCCCGCTTTCCTTGTAATACGGTTTAACCCTGAGGTGCTTCACATTTGCACTCCTTCTCTTTTTTCTTAGACGCTTAGGTGATGAGCCTGGCCGGAAGTTGCCTGTGCGTCACCCAAGCCCCACGAGGGATCAAGTCGGTGGTGGACGCTGCCGCGTCACATAGAGCAACCACATTAGCAATGTGGGCGTTGTTTTGTCCCGCGTCTCGGAGGTAGGCATTACACATTATGTTGTGTGACGCCCCGAAGAAGTGTGATTGGTTGCAACCAAACACCTATTGCTGTGTCCTTGTTCGCAGCGCCACATCGTTAAATGTAAGCATGTATGTGCGTATTGGCTCGGTGCTCACTCAACTCTCGTGTGATGTGTAGCGGATTATTGCTATAGGCATTGGCGTCGGCAACAAGCCAAAACAGGGCCCTCGTGTGTCGAGTAATTGTATTGTCAAGCCGTATGGTGCTTCAGCAGGATAGCCTGCTTGTGGAGACGTGGATGGGTGTGGTGCTGGTGACACCAGTAATCTCTGGTGTCACATAGATCAACAAGGATAAGGAACTCAGGCACCTCTCCAGACAGCAGGTCGCCTGGGTGCCGCCATTTGACTATTCTGCAGGGGAAGGGGAAGCACCAAGAAGGCGGCGCCAAAAGCCTGACAACGTTATGGCGTACCAACGCACGGGAGAGATGACACATGTTGACGGGGGCCCAGAGGCGCAAAAGCGACAGGATACACTGTATGCTTTGGCGTCATAGACTTTAAACATGAAGTCTGGCACTACAGCCCTCTGATGCAGACATGAGTTGACATGTAATGACAATTGTGTTGGTGTTAAGACACATTTGGCCGTGGCACATCTCTGCACTTTTAACACACACAGGCGCAAACACACAGGCCACATCAATGCGCTGCTTTATAGTATGTACGCTCCTGGGTAATACACCTTTCAGCACCATGGCAAGGTTCACTAGATTATTGTTGGACGCACACATCATCAAATATGGCACCGAGGAACAAGACTACCAATCGGAACGCTGGAGCTGCCACCAATCCATGCAGACCGCCAGAGGTAGTAACGTTACACATGGCGATCAGTACACATCGCCCCAGAATGGTCGCCTGGTTTCAGAGCTGTGCTGTGAAACCAGGTGACCACTCAGATGTGTCGCCCTCGCCCAGTCACATTAGGTGACGCTTTGGCGATGTGGCAGCGATACACCACGCCCTAGTGCCGCCATAAAAATCGCCGATGATGTCGCCAGGTGTGACGGTACCCTTATTGTGTGCACGCAGCCTTACCAAGACTGGGTCTTCACAAGTTATCCTGATGGCCATTAAAAAAGCACAGCATACCTAAATAATAACTGGAAAGTTTTGTTGTTTTAGCAAAAAAAATAAAACTTTTTTTAGCATTTTCCAAGAAAACCCTAATTTACGTGGTGCATTATCACATATCTACATTCCTTTAGATAATCACAATGGACCTTGTACATAAAGACCTACTGATCCTGACGTAGGAGGTTGCAGGTTTAAGAACATGACATAAGGAAGCCTACAACCACAGTGCCTTTATCTTTGACGCGAGCCTGAGACGATTTCCTCTTCCACCAACTGAGAATACACAGCCAGTGGGATAAATTCACTAAAAAAAGTTGCTGCATCTTTTGAAATTGTATTATTATAATTCCCTGAAGTAGCCACACAAAACAATAATGGCATTGCAATGGACTGGACTTATAAATTGTATTTCCTATATATTTGCAATGCATGTAATTGCAAACTAGTGTCCTCTGTAAGCAACAATTTCAGGCCGGGGAACGCCACCTGTAGTATCCTATAATTGGTTCAGAAAAATGGAGACACTAAAGAGTTGACCCCCCAGTCTTTGAAAAAAAAAAAAAATATATATATATATATATATTTTATATATATATACCTATGGCGGCCGTCACACGGTTCAATATTGTGAACGATATCGTTTAAGCGATCTGCTTTTTGATCGCTTATGCGATATCGTTTGTGCATCGCTACGTGCGATCAAGCGATTTTACAATGTTAAATCGCTTGATCGTTACATCGCAGATATGAGAGCCGGAGCTCATATCAAGCGATCATCGCTTGTTCAATCTGCTTCATCGTGGTGTGTGACACCACGATGAACGATCTCCCAGCGGCAGAGCCTATGCTGGGAGATGGTATCTATGGTAAACGTCGGGTTACTAAGCGCCGCGCGGCGCCTAGTAACCCGATGTGTACCATAGTTACCAGCGATTTCGCTGCTCCACATCGCTGGTGAGTCTGTCTGTGTGACAGCTCACCAGCGATGTGAGCGATATCGTTAGCGATTGCGCGTGCACGTGATCGCTTACAATATCGCTCTCGATATTGTAGCGTGTGACGGCCGCCTATAAGAGATATGTACACCTTTGTGGAAAAAAATAAGAAAACTGAAGAATCTTGCTCATGGTCTTGATAAATAAAATCTACTAATAATAGTATTGGAAAAATCTACATAATACACCTATACAAATATTTATGAACCGTCATTCTAAATCCATTGACATTAATGTGGAGCCGGTCCTCCCTTTGCAGCAATAAGGCCCTGTACACACGGTGCATTTTTTATGGGCTTTTTTGGTGCAGATATCTCATAAATCTGCATTACTATCCTTATATGAGCAAAGTCAAAGAGAATTCTGAGGTGTTGTACCCATGTTGCTTATTTTTTCCTTGCAGATTTGGATACAGAAATATTCTGCAACATGTCAATTCAAGGTGCAGATTTTCTTGCGTTTTTCAGCCCTTTCATCCATTGACTTCATTCAGAAAAATGCATCGCGCAAATCTGCATTTTCTATCTGGTTTTGGAGGATGCCTCTGAGAATTTTTGCCCATTAATCCACAAGTCCATTTTTGAGGACAAACTGATGCTGGAGGAGAGGGATCAGCTCTCCTATGCTCTGCCCGCTACCCAGTACAGTATGCCAAAATCATTAATAGATGCGTGACACTTAATGAATTCTGTGCATCTTTTCAATGGTGTATACCTCCGTGTGCCTTACTGGAAATGTTACTCCAGTCAGTGACCGCTATAGCATTTCTGGTATCAGAAACTACAGCACTTTTGTTTAGTTTGATGGGCGAATATAGCAATGCATTGGATCCTTACCACCCATTTTGGTAGAAAAGCTTTAGGACCGCTTTACACACACCAACTTCTGTGTCCAACTTCTGAACAGATCTCTGGTTGCAGTGAAATCATGGACACATTATTCTATTTTGTGACTGTGTACAAATGGAACAATGTGTCCATGATTCCACTGCAACCAGAGATCTGTTCAGAAGTTGGACACAGAAGTTGGTGTGTGTAAAGTGGCCCTTAGTGCTTGCATTAACGTGTCGCAATTTTATTATCACAACATGTATGGTTTTAACCAGATTTTTTAGAAATTTAATAAATGAGTGTTTATAGAAAATACCGTGATTATTACTCATGATAATTTAAACAAATTGAGGAGTAAGTGAGCGCGGGGCCTTGAAACCATTTAACTGAACAAGAATATGAAGATATATTACATGAAAAATATTGGGAAGACATTTGTGATTTACATGAAGGAGCATTGTACTCCAAAACGTGTAGCAATAAAAGCACAAAGTTTATTAGTACTTTGATCACCTGGAGCCTTTTATACATTGGCAGCGCGGTGTTTTGATCGTTCCATAGCAACTCTATCCTGATCTAAGATTTATTACATAAAATTTTATTAGCACCTGGTATCCTCTCATTACAGCAGACTGTCCTTCCTTTATCTGTATGTAGGCTCTATAAAATGCTCAAAAAACCTCTTAAATCATGAAAAAACGTAATTTAAAGAAAAAAATAAAAAAAATATGGAAGACTGGAATGTAGCTGCAGCTTCTCATGAAGGAGTGAAGACAGCAGTAGGAGTTGTCTGAACCCGGAGACACACTGAGTGAGAAGCATGTGAGATACTCACATGAGTCTCGCATGATTCACCCCGAACGACCTCTGCTTCTCTGGACAGGAACATGTCAGCTCCCTAGGAACACATGTAGCTGGCGCGCTCATGTCCACTACAATGCATTTTGGTAGCGGCCTGCTACCTTCCTCAGGTGACACAAAATTGTGTGGAGGAGTCATGCAAGATGTATGCGAGTATATCGCTTGCTTCTCACTCAGTGTGTCTCCGGCCTGAGTCAGGGCTCGAAAGACTGAATCCTACATGACATCAGAAAGGATTAATCCACACAACAGGAATAGAGACATGGATGAAAAGAAACCAGGAACAAGAAGGAAGATACTAAAATGTGCATCCGTCGAGCCCCAGGCTTTGGGGTACTCGGGTTGCTGTGTCACGGGGAGTGGTGGCCGCGTTTGATCCCGTGTCCTGGGTGACACTTCAAAAAGGGATATGTTTACAGGGAATTTAATACACATACAGTTCTCGTGACGCCAGCTGTAATTTCTGGTGATGGGTCACCAGCGCCGCCACAGTCCGCCGGAGGTAGCTGGTAATGCGGCTAGGATGACTAAGCCCTCTACAGGTAGGGCTGTTCCTCCGGGCAGCGTTACAGCAAAGGGAACAGATTGATAGATTGATGCAGAAGAACACAGGCAGAGGCAAAGTCACTTTCTCCTGGTTACTTTACTGTTGGTTGTAGCAGCTTCAGTTACAGTTAACGGTTCAGCACCTTAGGTGTTACAAGGACAGGTAGCTTAACGGGTGGCTGCAAGTAGATCCCAGGTGGCATGGTGGAACCCTTGGTGTACCTTCGTTAACTAACCCGTATCCGTTCTTCCCTGCTTTGGATCGATCTATACCCAGTAGCTACATGTAGGTAGTACCGGGAGTCCCCTCCCTCATTGGTGAGGAAGAAGGCAGACCTCTCCGATGGCAGGGTGCTGCGGCTGATGAACAAGCCACAGCAGCCGGTTGCTGACTGCAAAGCTGGACTTTGGCTGGATCCCAGGGCCTGGCGTTCCGCTGGTGGACTGGAGTATCCCGTGGAGTATGGGCGCTCCACTCTGAGGATCTCCTATTTTTTCTAGGGCCCGGACTCCCCCGTCGGGTGCCCCCTTTCAGGACCTCTTCAAGGCCCCTTCTTCTTTCCTCCAGTTCGGCTTGTAACCGACCTGGTGTGACCTTCCACCTCGTTGCACTTAGCTAATCTCCCTAAAACCTTTCCTCTTCCTCCATCTCCTCCTGGCCCCTCAGCCGAGAGATCTAAGATCTCCAAGGACCTCGGAGCAAAGACAAAGGACCTTCTTGTTCCTCACTGCCTGACTGACCAATCCTTGTTCCCCCTAGAGGTGAGTTTTATCCCTTCCCGGGTAACCTCCCACCCTAAACTAACGTGGGAGTGCTGGGAATGGGTCCCACCCACCATCCTAGGGTCCTCCTGCAGCTGGGATATTTGCACCTCTTTTACGGGTGTAGTACCCCTCTGTGACGCCTGCATTTGCGGGGCTCCACACATCCAGTACGCATCTGCAGCAACGGCAATGAAGGAAAATTTTTATTTTTCTCTTTATTAGTATCTACTATATAATTGTCTAAGGTTCTCTGTCTGTCACGAAAATCGCACACCAGTGCTCATTGGTCGCCGCCAGCTGCATGGGGCTTGCCGCAAGAGTGCCACAAGAGCAGCCGTTAGGCAGAAAATGCGGCAGATGCGTTTTTTTTACCGCAACTGCCGCATTTTTCAAAGAACCCCAATGTGAAAGCAGCCTATTACATACTTACAGGACCTCTGATGATGTCACAATCATGGCCGGAGCAAGGTCACATAACTGTGACATCACCAGAGGTCCTTAAGTTAAACGCACACAGCACCAGGAGCCAGGTACTGCAGACCACTTACATCCACACACCCTACACTCACCCTGCACTCAGGTCACACTCAGCCCTGCACTCAGGTCACACTCAGCCCTGCACTCAGGTCACACTCGCCCTGCATTTAGATTACACTCACTCTGCACTCACGTCACACTCGCCCTGCACTCATCTCACACTTAGCACTAAACTCATCCTGCACTCACGTCTCACTCTGCCCTGCACTCACGTCACACTCTGCCCTGCACTCACGTCACTCTGCCCTGCATTCACGTCACACTCTGTCCTGCACTCACGTCACACTCTGTCCTGTACTCACGTCACACTTAGCCTGCACTCACGTCACACTCATCTTGCACTCACCTCACACTTAGCCCTACACTCACCTTGCACTCACGTCACACTGTCTCTCTAACGCAAAACCCGTGTCACTGATTGTTCGCGGCTGGCTGGGCACGACCAATCAGCGACACAGGATTTCCGTTACATCGAAACAGACACAGTCCGCCCGGTCTCCCAGCCTGCCTCTACTCGGTCTCCTTCCCGCTGCTCAGCTGCTCCACTCTCCCTCCAGGCCGCCGCTCCATGCTCCATCTGCCTGCCACTCACCCCGCCATTGTTCTTCTTCTTTTCGTGGCATAGACTCCAGAAATTCAAAGGCCACGGGGGGTGGGGGTGGAGCTACCAGAGGGGCGTTGTAATGGCCATGAACAAGGACACGCCCACCACATCAGGGCTATGCGCTTGGACACGCCTATTATGATGCCCCCTGTTAACTCCGCCCCCGAGGCCTTAGAATTGTTGACGTCTATGCTGGAGGAAGAAGAAGAAGACATGCTAGGGTGAGAGGTGTCTGGGCAGAAGTCTGGAGCGAGTGAGAATTGAGGGGGGCCACCGCCGCACTCCCGCACCGCCGCACACCCACATATTCAAGAATACCCGATGCATTAGAATCGGGCCACCATCAAGTAATTTAATTATTTAGGTAATAGTTGTGTATTTCAGAGTGAAAGATTAGAGAATGGAAGGAGATAAGAACATAAGTCTTGGAGGTGGGAATGAGATGATGCGATTAAAGGGGAGGAAAAAAATGTAATTACGTATGTAACAAAGGTCGCACATGTGATATCCAGTGATTAGTGTGTGGATTGCCAATTTGGCAGAGCTTTGTACTGAACTCTTAGAAGACCAAACCGAAAGGAGTGGCAATATAAGATTGAGAAAGGTAAAAGAATCCAAGATTTCTAATAGGAGCCCCGTAACAGTGTGTACATGTATGTATATGACGCACCCGCAGAGACCGGGGTACTCAGAGCCGGACCGTGCTGTCTCTGGAGAGTGCCACAGTGGTGTGGCCCGTCTCCGTAGCCCCAGGTGCAGCAATTAAAAAAGGGGTATAAAGTTTATGGTGTGTGGTCAGAGGGGACCACCGCTGCTGTGTTCTCTCTGAGGATGATGGTGAGGGGCAGCCCAAATGGAGAGCCCTGCACGGGTAGAGTAGGTTATCCCAGGGCAGGAGAAATGGGGAATTGTGTACTCTGGACGCTGTACTTGTTTCTCCCCTACCGCTCCTCCAGCCAGCACACAGGAACAGCTCGTAGGCGGCTCCGCGGGTGGAGATTCTGTGGCGGTTAGAATAATAGTCTCAGACACTCTTGAGCTGACTGGGTACTTTACTTGGTGCTCTGCAGACGTTCTTACAATAAACACAGTTTTTTTCACACTTTACAGACCCGTTCACAACACTACTCATGGCTCGGGTTCTCACTGCAGCTTAGAAGGTTCCTCTGCATCACTCCCCTCAAGGTACCTTTCAGTTCTGTACCTGTCCACACCTACAGGTTCAGTCCGGTCATCATGGGCTCTGTAGTGATTAGTTCCCCTTTGCTGGTCACTAGCCCTAGTACAATGGCTTTATCCTACTCCGTGGTGGTAGTTAGGGATGGGTGATAGAGTTCCCGCACCCCACCGGGATGTCTTGTGGTTAGGGTCGTGTAGTTTCCCCAGTCACGTCTACAGAGCCGGCTCTATGGCTGTCCTGGCCTAGCCACCAGTGACCCGTGTTGGTTGGGCTCACCTGGCTGCTTCAGTCTCTTTGGTTTTAGCTTTAGAGTGTATCGGCTTAGGGATCGTTCCATTTTTTACCCTCCAGGGCAACCTCCCTCCTCGACAAATTACCTCCAGGGAATATCTGGGAGACATTTGGGCTGTTGCTCTACCTCCTGGGCATGCTACCTTCAGGGTATCCTCGATCGATTGTGTTGCCCAACTTAGTGTTCCAGTGTTTTACTACTGTTCCTCCACCCATTTGTCCGTGGTCTTTTCTACTTCTCACCCACACGTCTCTAAACTCCTGCCACCCCTTGCCCAACAAAGAGTTACTTGGCTTAGGTTCAGAGTGTGTCTGTGTGTGGGTGTTTTGTGAGTTGACCGTCTTACCTCGTCCAGCTGCAGTTCACCCTGTGGCTGCCCGGTTGCAGGGGCGCCACATATAGGACTTGATAAGAAGTAAAAACCTGTACAGTTAACCTCTGGGTTCAATATAAACTACTTTACCGCTGACATGCTGCTAAAATTTGGTCTATAAAGCCAGGGCCGGCTCCAGGTTTTTGCCCCGGGCAAAAGAGTCTCAGTGGGCCCCCTTTAACACATACTTGCTATGTATATATAATATATAGGTGGCGGACTGTATTATATATGTATAACCCCTTAAATATAATCCCTCTCATGCTATCTCTCTCCAACACTGTGCGCTGTCTCTCCCCATCTCCGTGCCTGTCACTCCCTGTACGCTGTCTCCCCCTTGTACGCTATCTCACCCCCCTGTATGCTGTCTTCTTCCCTGTACAATGTCTCCCCCTGTATGCTGTCTCCCTACCTGTACGCTGTCTCCCCCCTCTGTATGCTGTCTCTTCCCCCCCCGTACGCTGTCTCACCCCCCTGAACGTTGTCTCACCCCTCTGTACGCTGTCTCACCCCTCTGTGGGCTGTTTCACCCCCCTGTACGCTGTCTCTCTCCCTGTACAATGTCTCCCCCTGCACGCTGTCTCCTTCCCAGTACGCTGTCTCACCCCTCTGTACGCTGTCTCCTTCCCTGTACACTGCCTCCCCCTGTACGTTGTCTCCCCTGGCTATCACCACCACCGCCCAAATCTCCCCGGCCATCACCAATACCTGCAGATTCCCGTCCATCATGACCACCTACAGCCCCCCCCCCGGCCATCACCACCACCTGCAGCCCCCCGGCCATCCCTGTCAACCCCAGCAGCCAGGCTCCTCTGTACCATCAGCACCATTCACAGCCCCCCTCGGCCATCACCACCACCTCCAGCCCCCCAGCCATCACTGTCAACCCCTGCAGCCAGGCCTCTCTCTGCCATCACCACCACTCGCAGCCCCGCACAGGACACATATGTTCCAGTTATCACTGCCGGTACCTGCTGCGTTCAGCTGCCGCAGCCCCGACAGGCAGGAAGTGCATGGAGTGTCCGAGGCTAAACTCTTCCTGGCAGCCCCAGACCTGGGAGAGCCGCAGAACCAGAGTCTGTAACCCTGGAGCCTGGCCTGATCCCTGCCAGTCGCCATATCCAGACACCGCACTTCCGCTGCCAGGAGAGTGCCATCCCGTAACTATGGCAACCCGTCCGCTCTCCTGTTCATTAGGGCCACATGACCAGGAGGAGGCGGGGAGAAGCAGAGAGGGGGGGAGTAGGAGGGGGGAGGAGCCGATGCCTCCGGATTGGATGTGGGTGTTGCTGGGGGAATGGTGCGGGCACGCTCCATGGATACCCGACCGCGGCCTTGGTAATGTGACAGTGACTGTAACGGAACCTTGCAGAGAGTGAATGGAGGGGAAAATAATTATTGCAGCATGACGGTATGATGTATGTGGGCAGCAGTGGGCCCCTCTGTCAGGTCAGGGCCCTGGCACTTGCACGGGTACACCGGGTGCTGACGCCGGCCCTGTATAAAGCATAGATGGACTTTTTTAAACCTTTTATAACTGATTAAAAAAATTCAAGCAATGAATCTACAGTTTATATTTATCACATCTAATTGGAACGACTACTGTATTTAAAGGAATGATCCACAATTACAACTTATCACCTATCCATAAATATGCTGATTGCTGGAGATCCCGTCATTGAGACCACTAACTATCACAAGAAGAGGTCTCCTAAGTCTCCTAGTATTTACACTTCTCCTTCAGTACTCAGGTATCTCTGTCAGGCCAATAGAATGTGAATAAGCAGTACATATCCTCAACCTCTACTATATTTTAACAGGGACTCAGGACACCCAGAAATCAGCAAACTATCACCTATCCTGCGTATCACATAACCCTTTTAATACTAGGGAACAGTGTTCAGAAAGATGACCATTGCAGTACTGGTGATTCGTATGCATTGCTAACCACACTACACTTATCACAAACTGTATAAATCTAAAAGGGAGATTCATAAACTGTGATTTCCAGGATGATGGACAATCTTTAGGATGGTCCTATTTGATTCACAGGTGGTCTTTCTGCCATCACCAACATTACTCGCTGTCACTGATAGTTTAGGTTAGTCCAATTGACTGGAATAGGACTGAGCTGCAGGGAGCAAGAGTAGACACAGCCATCAATATTAGGTTATGTGCACAGCTACCACTTTTTTAAAGGGAATTTGTCAGCTTGTTTTAGCCCCCATCCTACCACTACCTGTCCCTGCACCTTGCGAGCACATCCCTAACCATCCCTGTCTGACCTAAAAGTGCAATATAAAGCTTTAGAAAAAACAATTTAATAACTTACATATTCCGATGATACAAGATATAGCAAGATATAGAAATGGGACTTAGACCGCGCTCCCATCCGAAATAATAAATCTTATAGTGAATGTAAATTACTCTGATTTTATTTCTATGCATTTCAGGGCACAGGACCCCTTCCTCAGGAAAAATCACATCTGTAAAATAAAATCACAATAATCTACATTCACTATAAGATTTAATATTTCGGACAGGAGCGCAGTCCATGTCCCATTTCTATATCTTGAAATCTACTGTTGAGCTACCTCGTGGGAGACTGCTGCAGACCGTTACCGCCAGGATATCAAGGAGATATCATGGGTTTTTGAAGTGGTTGTGACTCTCACAACTACACAAGGTGAGATATATTAATTCACAATATATTCATTGTTTGAAACAGGTATACCCTATGTAGCGCCATTTTCTCTTCCAGCTTCTTTTATTATATTTATTACTTTACGACAAGCGATGGCAGTCGGACCTTCACTATAAATCAGCATATCACGTGTAGCAGCACACATGTGGTGTATCATGCCACTTGTGGCTGTCAAAAAATATACGTGGGTCTGACGTCACGTGAGTTGAGAGTGAGGATTAGGGAGCATATTAGAGAGATTAGTGGAGCGCATAAAGTTAAAGATATCACTAAGCTGAAAACCCTGCCCCGTCACTTTCTTAAATATCATAATTCCCATCCTTGTAGTTTAAAAGTGAGGGGGATTGATAAAATTCAAGGGGGGATCAGAGGTGGTGATATGAGAAAGATACTAGCCCAGAGGGAACTAAAGTGGATTGTATATATACTTGTCCTTAGATTGTTCTTTTAAATCCCCCCATTTCTCCTGTATTATATTGAGATTTTAATTCACCCCTTTTCCCTTCTCCTTCTCTGTCACTCATTTTTTGTGCTTTCTTTTAATGATTGATTTTAATTCACTGGTCTTTTTTCCTCTGTTTGGCAGCTTTTGTTTAAAAAGTTGAAGTATTATGGATGTACAGACCTTTTTGTCATCGTGGGAGAATTAACATTGAACACTATGGATCATGATTATGTATAACTAGATGGTGGCCCGATTCTAAAGAATCGGGTAGTCTAGAATCTATATATAGTTTATTTAGTAATAGGGGAGTGCTGTGAAATTAATTGTGTGTATACAGGCGGCTCAGTGGTCAGCAGTGAGTGCGGTGGCTCAGTGGTCAGCAGTGAGTGCGGTGGCTCAGTGGTCAGCAGTGAGTGCGGTGGCTCAGTGTCAGCAGTGAGTGCGGTGGCTCAGTGTCAGCAGTGAGTGCGGTGGCTCAGTGGTCAGCAGTGAGTGCAGCAGAGGCTGGAGGAGGCAGATGCTGGAGGGGGCAGAGAAGGGAGGAGGCAGAGGACGGAGGAGGCAGAAACTGGAGGGGTTAGAGGAGGAAGGGGTCAGGGGAGAGCGGAGGCAGGGGAGAGCGGAGGCAGGGGAGAGCGGAGGCAGAGGAGAGCGGAGAGCGGAGGCTGGAGAAGAGCGGAGGCTGGAGAAGAGCGGAGGCTGGAGAAGAGCGGAGGCAGGGGAGAGCAGAGGCTGGAGGGCAGGGGAGAGCGGAGGCAGAGGAGAGCGGAGGCTGGAGAAGAGCGGAGGCTGGAGGGCAGGGGAAAGCGGAGGCTGGAGAAGAGCGGAGGCTGGAAAAGAGCGGAGGCTGGAGGAGAGCGGAGGCTGGAGAAAAGCGGAGGCTGGAGGAGAGCGGAGGCTGGAGAAGAGTGGAGGCTGGAGGAGAGCGGAGGCTGGAGGAGAGCGGAGGCTGGAGGAGAGCGGAGGCTGGAGGAGAGCGGAGGCTGGAGGGCAGAGGAGAGCGGAGGCTGGAGGGCAGAGGAGAGCGGAGGCAGGGGGAGCTGGAGGAGAGGGAGGCGGAGGCAGAGGAGAGCGGAGGCTGAGGAGAGCGGAGGCTGGGGGCAGAGGAGAGCGGAGGCTGGAGAGAGCGGAGGCTGGAGAGAGCGGAGGCTGGAGAAGAGCGGAGGCTGGGAGGCGTAATGAGGGATTTAATACTGGTCTTTTGCTCTGGGAGGCATTGTGTAAAAAGTTGAAGGATGATGGAGTGAAGACTGTCATCGGGCGGGAATTAACATTGAAGACTATGGATCAGAAGTATATGAGAGGTAGGCCCGATTCTAGAGAATGGGTAGCGGAATCTATATAATAGTTTATGTAGAGATAGGGGGGAGTGCTGAGATGGTGAAAGGGGCTGGAGAGGAGGGTCTGGAGAGAGCGGTGGCTGGAGGCGTGAGGCAGGGAGAGAGGCAGGGGAGGCGGAGGTCAGACAGTCAGCAGGGAGGTGCAGGGGTAGCGGTCAGCATGTGAGAGAGGTGAGGCGGAGGATGCTGGAGGCGGAGAGAGGGAGGTGAGGCGAGGCTGAGAGGCAGGAGTGCTGGAGGACGAGTGAGAGGGGTCAGGGGAGAGCGGAGGCAGGGGAGAGCGGAGGCAGAGGCGAGAGCGGAGGCTGGAGGGCAGGGAGAGCGGAGCTGAGAGAGGGGAGGGAGAGGAGAGCGAGGCTGGAGAAGAGCGAGGCGAGAAGAGCGGAGGCAGGGAAGAGCAGGAGGGCAGGAGAGAGCGGAGGCAGGGGAGAGCGGAGGCAGGAAGCGGAGCTGGAGAGCAGGGAGCAGGCGGAGGCAGGGAGAGCGGAGGCTGGGAGAGGCTGAGAGAGCGGAGGCGAGAGAGAGGCGGAGGCTGGAGAAGAGCGGAGGCTGGAGAAGAGCGGAGGCTGGAGAAGAGCGGAGGCTGGAGAGAGCGGAGGCGGAGAAGAGCGGAGGCAGGAGAAGAGCGGAGGCGGAAGAGGGAGGCTGGAGGAGCGGAGGTGGAGAGCGGAGGCTGGAGGAGAGCGGAGGCTGGAGAGAGGGAGGCTGGAGGAGAGCGGAGGCGGAGAAGAGGCGAGAGTGCGAGGGCAGAGAGGCGGGGAGAGCGGAGCTGGAGGGCAGGAAGCGGAGGCTGGAGGCAGGGAGAGGCGGAGGCAGGAGGGCAGGGAGAGCGGAGCGGAGGCATGGGGGAGAGCGGAGGCTGGAGGGCAGGAGGAGGAGAGCGGAGGCTGGAGGGCAGGGAGAGCGGAGGCTGGGCGGAGAGGGAGGCAGGGAGAGCGGAGAGGAAGACGGAGGCAGGGAGAGCGGGCAGGAAGCAGAGCAGGAGGGGGAGTGAGGCAGAGGAGAGCGGAGGCGGACGGAGCAGAGGAGAGCGGAGGCAGGGGAGAGCGAGGCAGGGGAGAGCGGAGGCAGGAGGAGGAGCGGAGGCCGGGGAGAGCGGAGGCAGGAAGCGGAGCGGAGGCAAGGGAGAGGCGAGGAGGAAAGGCGGAGGCAGGAGAAGAGCGGAGGCAGGAGGAGCGGAGGCAGGGGAGAGCGGAGGCAGGAGGGAGAGCGGAGGCTGAGGGCAGGGGAGAGCGGAGGCAGGGAGAGCGGAGGCAGGGGAGAGCGAAGGGGAGGCAGGGGGAGAGCGGAGGAGGAGGAGAGCGGAGGCTGGGGAGAGCGGAGGTGGAGGGCTAGGAGAGGGAGGCGGAGGAGGGAGAGCAGGGAGAGCGGGGCAGGGGAGCGGAGGCTGGAGGGCAGGGAGAGCGGAGGCAGGAGGAGAGCGGAGGCAGGGGAGAGGGAGAGAGGAGAGCGGAGGCAGAGGAGAGCGGAGGCTGGAGGGCAGAGGAGAGCGGAGGCTGGAGAAGAGCGGAGGCTGGAGAGAGAGCGGAGGCTGGAGGGCAGAGAGAGCGGAGGCTGGGGAGAGAGCGGAGGCTGAGAGAAGAGGGAGGCTGGAGAGAGAGGGAGGCTGGAGAAAAGCGGAGGCTGGAGAAAAGCGGAGGCTGGAGAAGAGCGGAGGCTGGAGAAGAGCGGGGCAGGGGAGAGCGGAGGCAGGGGAGAGCGGAGGCAGGGGAGAGCGGAGGCAGTGGAGAGCGGAGGCAGGGGAGAGCGGAGGCAGGAGGGAGGGAGAGAGGGGAGGCTGGGGGAGAGCGGAGGCTGGGGGAGAGCGGAGGCAGGGGAGAGCGGAGGCAGGGGAGAGCGGAGGCTGGAGAAGAGCGGAGGCAGGGGAGAGCGGAGGCAGGGGAGAGCGGAGGCAGGGGAGAGCGGAGGCTGGAGAAGAGCGGAGGCAGGGAGAGGGGAGAGCGGGGCAGGAGAAGAGCGGAGGCTGGAGAAGAGCGGAGGCAGGAGAAGAGCGGAGGCTGGAGAAGAGCGGAGGCTGGAGAAGAGCGGAGGCAGGGGAAGAGCGGAGGGAGGGGAAGAGCGGAGGGAGGGTGAGAGCGGAGGCGGAGGGCAGAGGAAGAGCGGAGGCTGGAGAAGAGCGGAGGCTGGAGAAGAGCGGAGGCTGGAGAAGAGCAGAGGCTGGAGAAGAGCAGAGGCTGGAGAAGAGCAGAGGCTGGAGAAGAGCGGAGGCAGGGGAAGAGCGGAGGCAGGGGAAGAGCGGGAGGCTGGAGGGCAGAGGAGAGCGGAGGCTGGAGAAGAGCGGAGGCTGGAGAAGAGGGGAGGCTGGAGAAGAGGGGAGGCTGGAGAAGAGGGAGGCTGGAGAAGAGCGGAGGCTGGAGAAGAGCGGAGGCTGGAGGGAGAGCGGAGGCAGGGAAGAGCGGAGGCAGGGGGAGAGCGGAGGCTGGAGAGAGCGGAGGCTGAGAAGAGCGGAGGCTGGAGAAGAGGGGAGGCTGGAGAAGAGGGGAGGCTGGAGAAGAGCGGAGGCTGGAGAAGAGCGGAGGCTGGAGAGGCGGAGGCGGGGAGAGCGGAGGCAGGGGAAGAGCGAGCAGGGAAGGAGGGCGGAGGTGGAAGAGCGGAGTGGAAGAGGGAGGCTGGAGAGAGGGAGGCTGGAGAAGAGCGGAGGCTGGAGAGGGCAGGGGAGAAGAGCGGAGGCGGAGGAGAGCGGAGGCAGGGGAGAGCGGAGGCAGGTGGGAGAGCGGAGGCAGGGAGAGCGGAGGCAGTGGAGAGCGGAGGCTGGAGGGCGGAGAAGAGCGGAGGCTGGGAGGAGAGCGGGAGGCAGGGGGAGAGCGGAGGCAGGGGAGAGCAGAGGCTGGGGAGAGCGGAGGCTGGAGAAGAGCGGAGGCAGGGGAGAGCGGAGGCAGGGAGAGAGCGGGGCAGGGGGAGAGCAGAGGCTGGAGAAGAGCGGAGGCTGGTAGAAGAGCGGAGGCAGGGAGAGCGGAGGCAGGAGAAGGCGGAGGCTGGGGGAAGAGCAGAGGCTGGAGAAGAGGGAGGCTGGAAGGGGGCCTGGAGAAGAGCGGAGGCGGGGAGGCTGGGGGGCACAGAGAGGGGAGGCTGGGGGGGCACAGGAGAGGGGAGGCTGGGGGGAAGGAGGGGGGGCTGGGGGGGCACAGGAAAGGGGGGCTGGGGGCACAGGAAAGGGGAGGCTGGGGGGCGCAGGAAAGGGGAGGCTGGGGGGGCACAGGAGAGGGGAGGCTGGGGGCACAGGAGAGGGGAGGCTGGGGGGCACAGGAAAGGGGAGGCTGGGGGGGCACAGGAAAGGGAGGATGGGGGGGCACAGGAGAGGGGAGGCTGGGGGGGCACAGGAGAGGGGAGGCTGGGGGGGCACAGGAAGGGGAGGCAGATCACGCACCGGGCTGTCGGCGGGGCTGTGTGGTCCCTGATGGAGGAGGAGAGTGGGCGGTGCCGGCGGAGGCCGCACACCGGAGTGTGGGGCGGGCCGGTTCCCGGATGTTGGTGGGAGGGTGCATGTAGCCACCCTGCCGCCTGAGCCGATCGGAGGCCGGTGTTCAGCCCCGCCGGCCCTGCAGCCTACAGTGCCACAGGGCGTGCGCCCTCTTACAGCGGCCGTCTCTGCTGAGGCCGCCGCTGATGTTGGTGGCGCCGCCCCCTTATGTGATGCCGCTCCCCCTGGCTGCCGGCGCTCTGGACTCAGGGCTCACACTGTCCAGTGGACGGTGCGGCCCTGGGTGGGAGCACACGGCTCTGTGTGGGGGGTGGCGGTGGCGCTTTAGCGCCCACTGCGAGCCGCTATGCAGGTTTGACAGCGGCTCGCGGTGAGCGCTACGCGCTCACCGCTCGTGGGTCTGGAACTTTCGGTTCCGGTCTGTGACACAGGGCGCAGGCCGTCACGGAAGTTGGCCAGATTCCACAGGAAGTGGCCTTCGGGTTTTATATATATGATGTATATTGTATGTAATGTAAATGAATGTTGATAACTGTGCGATAGGCTCTGTTCAAAATCTTTTTCTTAGGTGCTCTGTGCGCATGTCTGCATGTTCGCCGTCTCCTGGGACAGGGTACTCTGTACCGGACCGGGGTACTGCTGGGGATGTCACGGCGGTCTTGGTCCAGACCGTGTCCCGGGTTCCGCAATAAATGGGGGAAATATTTACAGGGGTGTTTGTCGTGATGCCACCCACGGGTTGTGGTCAGAAAGGGGACCACCGCTGCAATGTACTTCTGTCAGGAGGATGAATGGATGCTGCAGCCAGGTGGATGAGCCCGCCGCAGGTCGGGACAGCTCCTGACAGGGTAAAATGGTGGATTGACAGTTCTGCATACCTGGAATCAGACACAGACACTGAAGCAGAGTTCACCGGGTTTACTCTCCAATTCTTCAAAGTCACACAGTGCACGGTACAATTCAGTTCTTAACAGCTTTACACAATTGACTCCGGTGACACTTGAACCCTCTGCAGCCAGGTTGTCACTCTAATACCCCTCACTCTTTCTATATGTCTTTTCAGGCTGATTCTCTCTCTTCTTCTGTGTGGATTGTGGAGCGGCAGCTCGGTCCCTCAATGTAGCTTCCCCCTAAGTATATGGACGGTAAGCCGGGTCCTCCTAGTTGCTGCTATGCCCACAACCCTGTAATGGGAATACGGATCTGGAATCTGTGATCCCTGTCAGTTTGTCTGGGGAGCCGGTATGAGACTTCAGTCCCCCTCAGAGCTGACACTCTGGTTCCAGCCTAGCCTTGGGTGTCCCTGTTTTGCAAGGGATCACCGGGCTCTTTCCTACCCTTGTAACTTCCCGAGTACGTCAGAAGAGTGTTTCCTGTCAGTAATTTGTCAGCGCTACTGTCTTCCTCGGACCCGGTGGCACCAGTCCGGTTTCTGTTGTTCCTGTCTTTACTGGTCACTCTGTCAGCACTCTCTTACTCCTCTTGGTCTTTTCCTCTCAGCCTACCCCGGCCTACTGGCGAACTACTTCCTGTTTCTCCCTTATATACTGGTTCGTTACCATGACTACGCCTCACCCACTTATAACTGGCCCTACTACCCCTTGCCTGCCTAAAGTCCCAGGCTCCGGGTTGGGTCTTATGTCAGTGGATGTGTGTTTTGAGGGTGTTTGATATACAAACTGTCTACCTTCCTGCCTGGCTGCAGTTACTACCTGTGGCCACCCTGGTCGCAGGGGCGCCACATTAGCGTGGGTGGATGTCATCTGGGAAATTACCCCCCTTCTGATGATTACTTCCCACCATGGCATTAGACTATATTGACCCTTTTTACTTCTACTGTTTGACCTCTAAATCGATTAATAAGACTCATACAATCTAATATCTCTTTGAGTAGAACCTCCCTGGACTTGCTGGAGATCCAACCTTATCACTAGATTATGTCTAACCTATAATGACAGTTATTATATAAGCATATATTTCTTTTAAAATATTGACATAGTGCATGCCATTGTTACCTTTTGTGGTAGGACATTCAACATTCTGAATATTGTAACTGTAAAGAACCCTTTTTCCTTTTATGCAAAAATTACCTTTCCTCCTCACCAAATAATTGTTCATTGCCTCCTTAATGGGTTTGTGCAGGACAACCATATTAATGAACAATCCTTAGAAAGGATCATCCACATCAGATTGGTGATGGTCCAATACCCAGTCAACCCTACTGATCAGTTATAATCAGGTCTCACGGCCATCAGACATTGTACAGAGCTGTGGTTTTCTGCCTTGTCACACTGTATACCAGATGAGAATAAAATCATTGACCTTTATCTATCCTTTATCTAGAATAGAAAAAAAATAGCTTTACACATTCTCACCTAACAAGACTGAAATCAGTCCCTGGTATGCCTCATACGCACCAGATTAGAACATCTTGCCGGTTCTTCCTTCCTACATGCCACATAACACTTACACCTTTATGCCTGAGGAGATAAAGTTCAACCAATCTTTCTCTGCTACTATTGCAGCCTGGCAATAAACCAGATGGCTCTTGGAAAAAAAAAAAAAAAAAGCTCATCTCTTTACCCTCCTTCAATCCCTGGGAAAAACACAGTCCAAAACAAAAGGGTGGCACACTGGCTCAGTGGTTAGCACTGTTGCTTTGCAGCACTGAGCCCTGTGTTTATGTCCCACTAAAGACAATATCTGCAAGAAATGTGTATATTTGTGTGACATTTAATAGGATGTTGAATCTACTATGTAATCGTCTAAGGTTCTCTGTCTGTCACGGAAATCGCGCGCCAGCACCAGGGCCACTAATGAGCGGCCACCAATGAGTGAGGAGTATGCAAAACAGCCACGCGCATTCAAAAGTCGCACCAAGCTGAAACCCGGCGACAGCCGCGCATTGGCACTGCTATCGCTGGGATATACGCGTCTGGCCGCGGCCATTGTCGGGAGATCAGCGGCGTTAACCGGTCATCTCCCGGCTGGCTCGCCGCGGATCTCGGGGCGCAGTAGATGAGCCGCGGCTGCCGATCTCCTGACGATATCCGTGGCTCATCTACTGCGCCCCGAGATCCGCGAATGCCGCTGATCTCCCGAAGATGGCCGCGGCCGGACGCGTATATACCGGCGATAGCAGCGCCAATAGCTGGCTCGCCGCGGATCTCGGGGCGCAGTAGATGAGCCACTGATATCGTCGGGAGATCGGCGGCCGCGGCTCATCTACTGTGCTTCGAGGTCCGCGGCGAGCCAGTCGGGAGATGACCGGCTGCTCGCCACGGTAGTACCCCGACTGCCATATTGGAACCCCCATGGTATGGGTATCCATATAAAGCAGCATTTACATTTTGCGGCAAACATGCGCCACATCTCTGATTGGCCAATCAGAGACGCGGCGCGCGGTTTGGCACGCGATTTGAATGCTGGCGCTTTTCAAACACGCACCTCATCTCTGATTGGTTGCCGCCAGCCGTGGCGACCAATCAGAGACTTGGCGCGCGGTTTGAATGCCGTGCCTCTGATTGGTCTTCGCGGCTGGCAGCGACCAATCAGAGACACGGCATTCAAACCGGGCGCCAAGTCTCTGATTGGTCGCCACGGCTGGCGGTGACCAATCAGAGACGCGGCGCGCGGCTTGGCACGCAATTTGAATGGCGCACGGTTTTCAAACACGCGCCACATCTCTGATTGGTTAGTTAAGAGACTTGGCACGCGGTTTGAATGCCATGTCTCTGATTGGTCTTCGCGGCTGGCGGCGACCAATCAGAGACACGGCATTCAAACCGGGCGCCAAGTCTCTGATTGGTCGCCACGGCTGGCGGTGACCAATCAGAGACACGGCGCGCGGCTTGGCACGCAATTTGAATGGCGCAATTTGAATCAGAGACTTGGCGCATGGTTTGAATTCCGCGTCTCTGATTGGTCGGCGCGGCTGGCGGCAACCAATAAGAGATTGCAGCGCGAGATTTGAATGCCGCGAGCTCTCATTGGTTGCCGCCAGCCGCGCCGACCAATCAAAGATGCGGCATTCAAACCGTGCGCCAAGTCTCTCATTGGTCGACGCCAGCCAATGAGCGTCGCGGTATTCAAATTGCAATATTGGCACGCAATTTGAAGTGCCGCTCACAGTGTGTCGCAGTTCAATCCTGTTTACAAGGTCTGTCAGTCACTGTGATGCAGTTTACTCCTGTCTACAAGGTCTGTCAGGTAGTGTGATGCAGTTTACTCCTGTCTATAAGGTCTGTCAGTCAGTGTGACGCAGTTTACTCTTGTGTACAAGGTCTGTCAGTCAGTGTGACGTCCTTCACTCTTGTATACAAGGTCTGTCAGTCAGTGTGACGTCCTTCACTCCTGTATACAAGGCCTGTCAGTCAGTGTAACACAGTTTACTCCTGTCTACAAGGCTGTCAGACAGTGCGACGCTCTTCACTCCTGTCTAAAAGGCTGTCAGTCTGTGTGACGTCCTTTACTCCTGTCTACAAGGCTGTCAGTCAGTGTGACGAACTTCACTCCTTTCTACAAGGCTGTTAGTTAGTGTGACGCCCTTCACTCCTGTCTAGAAGGTATGTCAGTCAGTGTGACGTCCTTCAGTCCTGTCTACAAGGCTGTTAGGAGTGAACATTTCCACACTGACAGCCTTGTAGACAGGAGTGAAGGACGTCATACTGACTGACAGACCTAGTAGACAGGAGTAAATTTTGTCACACTATGACTGACAGCCATGTAGACAGGAGTAAAGGACATCCCACTGACTGTCTACAAGGGCTGTCAGTCATAGTGTGACGAACTTTACTCCTGTCTACTAGGTCTGCCAGTCAGTGTGATGTCCTTCACTCCTGTCTACAAGGCTGTCAGTCAGTGTGACGAAGTTCACTCCTGCCTATAAAGCTGTCAGACATAGTGTGCTGTTCTTCAGTCATATATGCATATTCTAGAATACCCGATGCATTAGAATCGGGCCACCATCTAGTTTTTTTTATATTTGCTGAGTAGGTATTTCAAGATTCTAGGACAAAAACAGAGCACAGTATGAAAACAACAATACAGACTGTGCAGGGTCATCTTATATTGAATAATGAACGATTTGAAACCTTATGTTGTCGCCCCACCCTGCCATTTTATATACCGTAGTTTGATTGTTTCATACAATTCCCAATTATGTCCCATATTTGGCAAAAAAAAACATTTTCATATAATTGTTTAAATAACAATATTATCTACCATGCACCACAACAATATACTGTGTGTTGCCTCGCAAGCAAAGTATATAATGCCTTAAAGCCGTTGTCCGCTCTAAATCCATAAATCTGCACTCACTCTATATATCACAGTAAGTGACTGTAGACTTCTGAACCTTCACATTGCATGCACTGTGTGCTGCGAGGATTCACTGGATTCAGATCGGGAATGGTGGTCAGTTGGCCATGAATATGCCATGTGCAGATTCCCGGACATATTCTGGCTAGAGGGGTGCACCCCGGTATATTAAAGGGACCCCCTTTCCTGCAATGTTGTATATCTCCTGCTGCGGGAAATAGTGATTTGGGGGCTGATAGAGCTGGTTCTTGTTTCTGAGCCAAATGATCCAGCTGAGTAACGAGATCCGGAATCCCCATCATTACAGTGATCTTGTCATCTATCTGTCATTATTGGAAAAGCGACAAGTGTAACAGACACAGGAGACACACAGAAGACATTCACAACCAGCAGATTAGGAGACCCTTCATGGTGACTTACATATCCAGGACTCATGTCCCAAAATACATCAGGATATGCCTCATTTTCGGGATTTCCCTGTGAGTTCTGCCTTAGCACAAGCTGCTCCATGTCCTCAGAGTAACAAGGAAGTAGTGAAATAGGAGCAGCTGAGTGTCCACAATGAAACGAAAGGGGAGGGCAAAAACGACTGACAGGTAGAATCAGGAAGAAATAGGATGAAAATGTGACACTGTACGAGAGAGATGACTTAGGACAAGACGATCTTGTGTCCTGATGCACTTGTGTCTTGAATGTATATGTTGTTGAGAATGCTTAAAGGGGTTGTCCACTTTATCTTTACTGTAACAGGTGTGTTGGGGACATGGCCCTGTGACACATATATCAGTATTACTGTATATGTTCTCCTCCTGTATTTGTTGCAGCAGTCTTCCTCACACACTGCACAGCTTTCCTGGCCACCAAATGACAGTTGATTGAGGATCATGTGACCAGACCGGTCCATCAGTCTCCTCCAATAGGAATACAGCTTTCCACATACAGTGTTTTATAATTAAAGGAAGCTGGTCACATGATCCGAGAATCAGCAGCAATTCTAAAGGTACCGTCACACGTAACGATATCGTTGCCGATATCATTCAAAAGTCACGTGATTTGTGACGCTTAAACGATGTCGGAACGACATCGTTGCGTGTGACACTACAAACGATAAATGATCAGTCGGCTGATCAATCGTCCGTCGCCCGGTGGACACGCAGCATCGCTGCATGTGATATCGGCAGACAACCGATAACACAGCTCCCAGTGCCTCTCACAAGCGCTGGGAGCTGGTATCTAAGGTAAACTGCGGGTATCTAGGCAGCGCGCGCTGCCTAGATACCCGACGTGTACCTTAGTTACCAGCCTCCTCCGCTCACCGGCTGGTATCTAAGGTACACAGCGGGTAACTAGGGATACCAGCTTGCTCCCGCTTACTGCAGGCTGGCAGCGGGAGCAAGACATCGTGGAAACGATATTTAAATCATTTCCACAATGTTTCTGGTCAATTGATCGCTGGTGAGTCTGTCTGTGTGACGGCTCACCAGCGATCTGAACGATATTGTTAGCGATCGCGCATGTATGTGATCTCTAACAATATCATTCATAAAATTGAAGCGTCTGACGGCACCCTAAGGCTGCTCTCACATCGCGTTTTTCTGCAATCCGATGCTGTCCGTTGTAAATTGGACAGCATCGGATCTGATTTTGGCCCCATGTTATCCTATGGTGATGGATTGGATCGGATTTGCCCTTAAAGGGAACCAACCACCTAAAAATCCCTATCTAACCTATAAATATCTGTCCCTGGAGCCTAAAATAACTATTCTAACCATCCCTGACCGACTAAATCTACCTAACTAGATGCACAATAAATCACTTTTTATACTTACCAAATCCTTGTCTGATGGGCGTCCCTCCAGGGTCTTTGACCAATAGGCAGGGTCTTTAGGCCGCGCTCACACCAGCCTCGCTGCTGTCCATCTTCTTTCCAGGGCGGTATCTTCTTCTAGGAGGATTCAAATTACCCGCCCATCGCGTCCTCGCAATGGGCGGGTCACGTGCTGCAGGCCCTGTGTCACTTCCGCCCACCGCGTCGCTGGGTCTATGATGCGCACAGACCGGCTTCAGAATGCCATCTGCACATGCTCTGAAGCCAGCCTGGGTGTACCAGTGATGCGGCGGGCGGAAGTGACGCTGGGCCTGCAGCACGTGACCCGCTCATTGCAAGGATGCGATGGGCTGGTAATTTGAATCCTCCTAGAAGAAGATGCCGCCCTGGAAAGAAGATGGACAGCAGCGAGGCGGGTGCGAGCGAGCCTGAAGACCCTGCCTATCGGTCAAAGGCAATGAAGGAACGCCCATCAGACAAGGATTTGGTAAGTATAAAAAGTGATTTATTGTGCATCTAGTTAGGTAGATTTAGTCAGTCAGGGATGGTTAGAATAGTAATTTTAGGCTCCAGGGACAGATATTTATAGGTTAGAGGGATTTTTAGGTGGTTGGTTCCCTTTAATGGCATCCGATTTGCATCCGATCGTATCCTGTCTGATTTTCTGCAACAGCCAAAATTGTAGACTGCTGTGATTTTGGACTCTGCTGCAAAAATCGGATCACATCAGATCCGATCCGATTATAATAATATGGGAGTCTATGGAATCGGATCGGAAGGAAAATCGGATCCGATTTCTGTATTGCGCATGCTCAAACTCCAAGACCTCCCACAGCCCTCCCCCATTTAAATCAGATCCATTAAAAAATCGGATCAGATCGGATGCCATCGGTCCGATAAACAGATCCGATAAACAGATCCGATAGAAAATCGGACCGGTGGCATCTGATTTTGAGCATCCGATCCGATTTACAACGGACAGCGTCGGATTGCGGAAAAACGTGATGTGAAAGCAGCCTAAGGAAAAGCAGATTTCACTAATGGTGGGTTTACACACACAATCATTGTATCCAATATCTGAACAGATCTCTGGTTGCAGTGAAATCATGGACACATAGTTCCATTTTGTGGCTGTGTACAACATGGAGCAATCTGTCCATGATTTCACTGCAACCAGAGATTGGTTCAGATATTGGATACAATGATTGGTGTGTGTAAACCCACCATAAGGGATGAGTGGCAATTCACAGAGGAGGACCTGTAATACTTATGTATTATTAAGTGTCACAAAATCACCTCCAAGACCCATGTGTTAAAAAACATATAAAGTGAAAAATAATGAATCTTTTTATTTCAAAATTTGTGAATTTACACAGACTGATCATAATCAATAAATCTATCAATTAAAAGCCTCTCTATCCATAAGGATGTCTTTCAGCTTACATTACAAGTACATACTACATTTAAAGCACTCATAAATAACATGTGAAAGTGGTTCTCCGATTAAAACCATTATCACCCATCCACTGAGTATGTGAACATGTTGATCAGTGGGGATCTGACTGGTGGGACCTGCACCAATGTGCAGCATGACATGCCTTCATCTCCATTAGAATGGAATGGTTACTCCAATCATTCTCTATGGGGCTGCTGGAAAAAGGGAAGCACCGAGCTCGAAAGGTCCAGAGAGAATGAATTGAGTTGGGCACCTAACCGGCTGGGCCATTTTATAATTGAATTAAAAGTTCTCCAGAAATTTCCCAGTTTGATGCAGTTGGCAGCATTTGGAGACCCAACAATCAACACATTATCACATTTGCTGCTTGTTTTCACCTGAAAGCCCCTTTAACTGTCTCGTGCAGGCCAATACTGTTATAGAGCTACCATATCTACATGTTGTATGCTTAAAAAACACCAACTAATCAAAGAGCAGACAGAGACCCTGATTCTAGTTATGTGACTTACTGGATTGCTTGCTATAATTCTCATAAAATCACTGTTTTATCAGCAGGAAATTATCACTAGATGACTGGTACATTTTCTGCCAGATAGTCCTCCATATTCATGAAGTCTGTATAACCTCACCCAATCACATATTATCAGCATTCTGTCTATGCACAGTGTACACAGAAAACTACCAATCAGCGGTGTGGGTGGGGTAATACATAGCTCAGCATTCAAAGTACTGCTAGATCTGTGGCAGATAAAAGAGGGATTTCATAAAAATTGCACCAAGTAGTTCAGTAAATGAAAAATTGCTGAAGTCAGGGTCTCTGCCCCTACAACATGTTGCTGTCAGATGGTGTAGCAAACATCTGGTGAAACATTGCCTCTAAAGGGGTTGTCTAACTTGATCAACCAGTTATCAAATGCTATATTTTCCCTTTTAAAATAAATAAAAGCAATACTCGCTTCCATCATCCATCATTGGTGCCTTTACAGCGGTCAGCACTAAGTCTACCGGCATTTGCATAACAAAGCCCAAAAACTGAAGCCCATTAGTGTATGTTGATTGACTGCAGTATTCACATGGCATAAGAATGTCATACAAGAACCAGCATGGACATCTTTAGAAAGCTGATGTGGGAGGTGAGAATTATGAGGGGGATTTATCTTATATGGGGGAATACGGCACTGAAAGAGAGCAGTCAGTGTTGAGGATAACCCCTTTATTGACTTTCCTTTATTAAAAAGTATAAATTACTACATATATATTAGGATTTTCATAAGAAAAACAATGGTGTGCTTGGTTTTCATGTAACTTTATTCTTTCATGGGTTATTTACAAGTTTATGACCACTTATAAAATGTGTTCAAAGTGCTGCCCATTGTGTTGGACTGTCAATGCAACCCTCTTCTCCCACTCTTTACACACTGATAGCAACACCGCAGAAGAAATGCTAGCACAGGCTTCCAGTATCCGTTGTTTCAGATGCTGCACATCTCGTATCTTCACAGCATAAACAATTACCTTCAGATGACCCCAAAGATAATAAAGATAGTGGGGCCATTCTTGATCAATGTAAACATTAATGCCACTGGATATCTGAAATTGCTACATGATGATGTGTTGCCCTCTTTATGCACTGAAGATGGCATGTTCCCTGAGTTTTTCCAATCCAACAAGATAGTGCACCACCATATTATGGGTGTCATGTCTGAGCATTCCTATGACTAGCCCAGGGTATGGGGACTCGGTGTCTGGGCTCTCTGCTGCGGTAGGGATGTCACTGGTGGCCTGCCCAGACCTGTGGCCCTATACCCAGGGCTAGTCAATTTCTGGCGTCACAAACAGGATTCCGTACCCAGTGTTACCGGGTACTGTGTGCCGTACTTAAGACTGTAATTTGTGACTGTTAAACTGAGCCGCCATTACTGCGCCACGGAGCAAAAAGAAAGGGGGTGTGACGGCTTGCAGAGAGCGAAACCAAAACCTGCCCCTTGCTCTGCCGAATACTTCCAAAGCGCAGCGTCCCAATCCGGATATTTCCGAATGCTTAACTCCCTGCCTACGGGGTTCAAAAACTGTTAAAGACTGGCCGTGATTCACTGGGGGGCCCTGAAAATGTCCGCTGACCCCGAGAATCACCCCGAAGCGACCATGGCTGCAACCGGTAGAGCTGCCGACACACCAGGTGCAGTAGCCCCGATCATGCCGATCTCGCTACCTTATATTCCGGGTGCTAAGTGGTTACCCCAGTATGACAGCCGCCCTGATACTTTGTCCACCTTCAAAAGAAAAATCTGCAGCGTGTTGGACATGTATTCAATGACAGGTCAGCAGCGCGCTGCTGTTGTATTGGGACAGTTAACCAATGCAGCAGAAAGAGAGTCTGAATCCTGGTCCACTGATGAACGGGGATCAGTAGCTATAATCTTTGATAAATTAAAAGTTGTTTTCAAGGACTGTAAAGAGGCTGACATAAGAATGCGCTTCTATCATTGTTATCAGAAGCCGGGGGATGATATCAGGACCTACGCCTGGCGCCTACAGGAGGAGCTGTGAGCCCTGAAACAAATCAGCCCTTCTAGTGCCCCTGATGGGAATAAACTATTGACTGAGCAGTTTCCCCGGGGGCTATTGTCACCAGAGGACAACAAAACCTTGCGCTGGTGGTCCCTAAGCCACCCGGATGCTGATTTCAATACTTTAAAGGACATGGCCATAAAGTGGATACAGCCAGTGGAGACTCCTGAAGCTGCCATCCGGCGGTGGTACAGTGGCAAAGCTCCGGCTACAACAACACCAGTACCCGTGCCTGCAGTTGAAAGCCGTGTTCAGTCTACCAACTCTGATAGGATTGACTCTTTGTGCTTGGAGGTGCGCCAGTTGGGCAAGAGCCTAGCCACAATCATGGAAGCCCTACTGCTGCAGCAGGGGCCGAAGCCAAAGCCACAGCCTAAACCTCAACCTCTAATCCAGCTTGCTGACAGCCCGGAGGATGTCCCGTGGATGAGAGGAAGGAAGACCGCGTCGCCCAGAGGAAGGACGACCAACCGTTAAAGCTCCACAGCAGAACCCATCTGTAGTCACTGCAACAAGACCGACCACATCGCACAATACTGTCCTTTAAACTAGAAGACCATGGGGCCAAACCTCAGGAGTAGCTTAACAGGGTCCAGCCAACTAGTATGATACCTACATCAGACAGCGACCATTCCTCTCTATCATACTCTATGGCATCTCGACACCTGACAGATTGCAGACACTGCCAAACTTGGGAAGAAGAAGGTTCTTCAAAGAGAGATAAGAGCCCTCCTGCACCAGCAACAGGTAAAACGTACAGGTGGTGAAATTGGTACTGTCCGGGTAACAGACCCGCTTCCTACTGTAATACCTCCAATGAGTGAAATGAAGATTTGGTATCGAGCAGCTATAGGTCTAAGAGGGTAGGACTATCAGGCGGTAGTGCAGCCCATCAGCTCGGAACACAGGCCTACACTCTTGACAGCCAGGGGGTAGTCGATGTATACAAGGGAAGAGTACCAGTTTGCATCTTAAATTGTAGCAGTGAAGAGGTCAAACTACCGAGGTATTCCACGTTGCTAAGCTGTACGTTCTGCATAACAACGAGATCCAAGTGGTGGGACCCTTACCTCTACCCAAAGAGGCAGGGGATAACAACACTAAGGGGCAGCTAGAGGACTGGTGTCAGCAGCTCCATGTTGTAACTGATTCCACTCCCATGCATAAAAAGCAAGGTGTCTACCAGGTAGTCCAAGAATTTGAACAAGTATTTAGTAAGCATCCAAAAGTGTAGGGAGAGGCAGCTCACCGGTATAATTCAGTCCTGTCACGTCCGGAGTGCTGGTCCGCAAGGAAACCACCCTGACATCGGGACGTTTATCAAAATGAAGAAGTCTTGAAAAATATAGCAGGTATGATCAACCTGCTCAAGATTTTATACTTATGGCAGTGGATTTTTTGTTGCAGCATAACTACTTCTCCTTTGATTATGTCTTTTACTTGCAGAACCGCGGAGTTAGCATGGGGGCTAAGTTCTCCCCTACCCTAGCTAACATCGTAATGGGGGTATGGGAAGAATTATATATTTTCAATTAAAACAACTCTTTCCATGCCAGCATAATATGGTACGCAAGATTTATAGATGATACCTTGCTGGTATGGGGGGGGGGGGTCCCCATGACTCACTCCGCGATTTTGTTGAGTATTTAAATGTAAATGATTTCAATCTGAAATTTACACACTTTTGCAATGTGCATAGAATTAACTTTTTGAACATCACCTTAACCGGTAATATTGCGACAGGAGAGGTGGCGGTGTCACCATACAGGAAGCCTACTGCCACCAATTCCATAGTAAATGCCACATCATGCCATCCCCAGCATGTCATTAAAAACATTCTGGTGGGAGAGTTAATCAGAACTAAGAGGAATTGCCCTGATCAGCAACAGTTCAGAAACGGAATCCAAGCTAATTACCAACAGACTTGTATATCGAGGTTATCCTAAAAATTATCTGCTTAGAGCTGAGAGGATAGTAGACCGTATCAAGAGGGAGGATTTAATTTTGGGCAAAAATAAAATAAAAAAATGCCATATTTTATTCCTTTTGTAACTACTTATAGCCCGCAAAATAATGCCATCACAAATATCATTAAGAAATATCTGCCTGTCCTGAATAGGGATCAAAAACTATCCCAAATTTTGCAAAGTTCAGGTATACGGTGTAGTGCCAAAAAAGCCCCAACCCTCGGGTCAGTACTTTCCCCGAGCCTGTTTCTAACAGTACCCTCTAAAAAGAGTGATACATGGTTAGCATTAAAGGGTTTTTACAGATGTGGCCATAATAAGTGCACTGCTTGCGCCCATGTGCTGAAGAATTGACAGGTTTGTGTCTTATTACAGTCATATGAAAAAGTTTGGGCACCCCTCTTAATCTTACTCATTTGTTTTGATTTAAAATTGGGTTTTTGCACCAGCTTTTTAGTGTGATATATGTAATAACTGATGGACACAGTAATATTTCTGGATTGAAATGAGGTTTATTGCACTAACCAAAAATGTGAAATATGCATTATTTCAAAATTTGACAGGTGCAAAAGTATGGGCACCCTTCTGATTTTCATGATTTGAATACTCCTAACTACTTTATACTGACTTACTGAAGCACTAAACTGGTTTGGTAACCTCATTGAGATTTGTACTTCATAGCCCGGTGTATCCAATCATGAGAAAAGCTATTTCAGGTGTCCACTTGCAAGTTATTCTCCTATTTGCATCTTCTCTGAGCAGTGGCATCATGGGCTCCTCAAAACAGCTCTCAAATGATCTGAAAAAAAGATTGTTCAACATAGTTGTTCAGGGGAAGGATACAAAAAGTTGTCTCAGAGATTTAGCCTGTCAGTTTCCACTGTGAGGAACATAGTAAGGAAATGGAAGACCACAGGGACAGTTCTTGTAAAGGCCAGAAGTGGCAGGCCAACAAAAATATCAGAAAGGCAGAGAAGAAGAATAGTGAGAACAGTCAAGAACAATCCACAGATCACCTCCAAAGACCTGCAGCATCATCTTGCTGCAGATGGTGTCACTGTGCATCGGTCAACAATACAGCGCACACTGCACAAGGAGAAGCTCTATGGGAGAGTGATGCGAAAGAAGCCGTTTCTGCTTGCACGCCACAAACAGAGTCGCCTGAGGTATGCAAAAGCACATTTGGACAAGCCAGTTTCATTTTGGAAGAAGGTCCTGTGGACAGATGAAACAAAGATTGAGTTGTTTGGTCATACAACAAGGCGTTATGCATGGCGCCACAAAAACACAGCATTCCAAGAAAAACACTTGCTACCCACTGTCAAATTTGGGGGAGGGTCCATCATGCTTTGGGGCTGTGTGGCCAATGACGGCACCGGGAATCTTGTTAGAGTTGAGGCTCGCAGGGATTCCACTCAGTATCAGCAGATTCTTGAGAATAATGTTCAAGAATCAGTGTCAAAGTTGAAGTTACGCCGGGGATGGATCTTTCAGCAAAACAATGATCCAAAACACCGCTCCAAATCTACTCAGGCATTCATGCAGAGGAACAATTACAATGTTCTGGAATGGCCATCCCAGTCCCCAGACCTGAATATCATTGAACATCTGTGGGATGTTTTGAAGCGGGCAGTCCATGCTCCGCGACCATCAAACTTAACTGAACTGGAATTGTTTTGTAAAGAGGGATGGAAGCATTATCCGCTGTCCAACCAACAACCTTTTTGACAGTGCTCTGGGTTTAATAGTGGTGTGGTGCGGTCCCCTAAGAAATGGGACAGGAAGGTTGGGCGAGAAAATATGGGTGTTAGTTGTGGCACAATTGTAGCTTGCCCACGGCCGCGGCCTCTGCATGCACCATCACCATCACATCCAGTTCCTCATCCCTTGCCACGTGCTTTGCGTATTTTAAGTGGAGGACTATATACCCTGCCTATATACACTGCCTGCAAACACCTGGATTAATGGTGAAAAAGACTTTTTTTTAGAGAGATGGATCTGTGTAACAGGCTACAGAAGCACCAGAGTGAGTTTAATAGAGCCTACTGTTCTATACGCACCGCAGTCTGTTATATACCCTGCCTGACTATATACACTGTTGTATACAGCTGAATTAATCTTGAAAAGGACTGTTTGTTTAGATGGATTGTGTACCCTACCTAGTACCTACACTACCTAAAAGACCCAAAATCTGTCCCTCAGTCAGCAGCACCTCTCCCTACACTAGCTGACTGTGGAGCAGATTGACAAGCACAGCACCGTCAGGTCTTATACAGACCTGATGACGCTGTGCGGCCAGTCAATCACTGTAATGTCACAACCAGCATGGCTGTGGCATTACAGTGTGTGGCAGCTGTCAGTCAGTCACAGGGTGATATTACAGCCGGCACTCACTATGTAGTGAGCGGTGACTGAAGTCACGCTGACTGTGATTCTATGTTTGAGAACCGGAGGCTTCCAGGAGGAATAAGTTAATTTCTTCCTGCTAGTCAGGCTTTCAATACGGCGGCCGCACAGTTTTAGAATGTTTTTAACCTGAAGATTAACCCCATATGTGCAGATTAATAGCATTTTGTTTTCATGGCAGTAACTTGTTAAATGCTAACATACTGTATATTGCTTAATGAAAATATTTTTTGAGCACTTCTCTTACGTTGTGCTATGTCAATAGAGGGAAGCTGCTGGTAGACGATATTTACTGTCAATATGCAATACACAGAAACATGTGGTGTGGGTGGCATTCGCTTTCTCAGATCTGCTATTTGCTCAATCTTAAAACTCTGATAGTGTGTCAACTTGTTTTACATTATGTTGCTCTCAGATAAAGCAACAAAAGCCTGGTGACAGATTCCCTGTTAGGCTAGTTTCACATGTTTTTTTCAAATCAGGCAGCTACAGTTTATCAGCAAAAACCTGACCCTTTCAGGATCCAGTTTTTTGCTTATTCACTTTAATGGTGTCTGGTAGAATCCTGTTGTCTCAGGTTGCTTCCTGACACCATTAAAGTAAATGTGCAAAAAACTGGATCCTGGAAGGATCAGGTTTTTGCTGATAAACTGGAGCTGCCTGGATTAAAAAAACACAACTGTGAAACTAGCCTAAGGACTGTACTTGAGGGAAACAGTGCTATTAGTGGAGGGAGTCTCAAGGGCATATGGACAAGTTAAGAAGAAAGTATATAATTCTGAAAATATTGTTTATTGATCACTAGCTGGGAGCCCGATGCACATGCATCGGGATTCTAGAACGTCGAGTCTCTGACTCGCAATGGCCGTTGCGCGGGCATTGCGAGTCGACTTAGAAGTGCTCGGAATGGGCGCGTCGCGGCCAATGCTACGCGCGTATCCACATGACCACGCCGGGTCGCATTGCGAGTCGGCTCGCAATGGCCGCTTCGCGGCCAATGCTTCGGGCGTATCCACATGACCACGCACGACTCGCAATGGCCGCTTCGCGGCCAATGCTTCGCGCGTATCCATATGACCACGCCGGGGGCAAAAAACCTATTCGCAATTATATAATAGACTAGATGGGTGCCCGATGCACAATGCATCGGGATTCTAGCAGAGCGAGTCTCTGACTCGCAATGGCCGCTGCGCGGCCAATGCTTCGTTCGTATCCACATGACCACGCTGACTCGCAGCGAGAGCGGTCTCAAAAGGGGCAAAAATCCCATTCGTGATTATATAATAGATTACCTGTGGTTGTACTTTGGAGGAGGGATCATCACTTTCTTCAGCTGATTCGAAATCAGTTGGCGGGGTGCCTGCCTGTGTATGTAGAGAACATAGAAGTGTAATCACAAACATTAGTATTATCCCAACCTTGAGATATATAATAAAATTTCTATCAGATTACATTTAAAGTTCTTAAAGGGGTTGTCCAGCCTTGAGATGTCAGTTTATGTGACTGCAGACTAGTGAATCCTCACAGTGTTCAGTGTGTGCAATATCAGGATTCTGCAATGCTGGCGTTGGGAGCACTGACCACAAGTATGTGATGCATACACGGCCTCGTTCGCCACAAGTGAACTGAGCGAGGCCAGATACTTCTAGTCAAAATGTGGCCAGAAATAAGCAAATCAAATACTTGTGGTCATATGATCGTCCGCTCCCTCCCGCACATTGTGCGTTTCTAGGTTTCAGGTTACCCAAAAAGAGTCCACTTCAGTTGAAAACTTCTCATACTCTGCAAGCAACATATTCCAAAAATAGTTCCACCACAAATGAGACAGAATACAGACTTGTTCTCTCCTTTAACTTTGTCTTCTTACTGCAGTCCAGCGCTACAGCTTCAGGTGCAGATTACGTCCCATTGGCTAATCAGGCCTAATCAGGACAACCAAAGGGGTTCTGCATTGCACAGGCACCCAACCACATGGGTATTGTTACAGTCAGGAAACCCAGCACAGCAACACTTGTCGGGGTATGTGGTTCTCGGCGTGGAGGGGGTCCCCCTCTTTGGCAAGTCATATAGCAGGACCATCTACCACTCTCCACATCAAATAGCTTCGCTTGCAGGTTGAATCATTGACCACTCGTACCCCACTTTTACACTATGTGGGGCTTTTCTGTAGCATGGGTCCAGTTCCCTCTACTTCCTTCAGCACGTTGCTTAAAGCGCAATCACCGTTTACATTTTTATGTAATAATCAGGAGCAAGTGATGTTAATAAACTTTTAAATATACTTTATAAGAAAAATCTGGAATAAAATCATTCATAAAACTTCTAGAAGATGCCCCCACTAGGGTGTTTATAAACCTCACATATAAGAGTGTGAGGGCAGTGCCTACACAGCGTGACTGGGTACAGATCAGGTACCTAAATTACCTCAGACAAAGGATTCCATGGTGTCAGCACAAAGATAGGAGATCTTATCTCCTGCTACAGCTGATTGCCCCCACACAGCTTCATCCTCACTGATAACATGGAGCAGAGCATGTGAATGCAGGAGATAAGATCTCCTGTCTTTGTGCTGTCAGCCTGGAGCTTCCTGTGCCTGATTAAATCTGATACAGTGATCAGCTGTTGTCACACTAGACAGGCACAGTGTAGACCCCGCCCCCACCCTTATATGGTTATGTGGCCGTATTCAGTGTGAAGACAGATCTCACTGAGAATGAATATATGTCTGCTTCAGACACAGTCTAGTGGGGACATCTTGTGGAAGGTTTATGAATGGTTTTCTAACCAGAATTATCTTATGAAGTATATTTGAAAGCCTATTAAAATCACTTGTTCTACATTAGAATTAAATAACAATTTAAATGGCAGTTATACTTTAAGTCTGCTCCTGCCTATACCAGGAAACACTTCTTCTTACATCCCCCTTCCATGATAGCCAGTTTGAGTGTCAACTCTCTAAAGCCCTGTTTCCTAGAAACTAGACTTCCGTAACTCCCAGGGAACCTACATTGGCAAGATCTAGGGGTGGTTGGTAATACTACGCCCACCCCCTTGGGATTACACACATTACTATAACTTCACACATATATATACATTAAATACATGTCATGCAAGAGCATATAAAAGCAATCGATACTTTCAGCGGTGGAAATCTCTATTGCTCTTATGAGTTATTTCATTCTTTAACTGGATGCTCATTATACATAAAGATTATACAGCTACTTTGACGTAGATGCTCAAAATAAATACATCAGCCTCATCAGATTTAAGATATCTAACGTAATAATGTTTGCAGTTTGTACTGTGAGATGTGGTGCCAGAGCCACTTGAACCTTTTATAGCCTCGCCAAATACAAATTTTGACAGTGCAGCATTTGGGGTGCTTAGCACAATTTTTAATTTGAAAATATTTATTATATAATAGTTATATAATAGTTATTCATAACTCAATAAGTCTAAGGGTACCTTTACACGTCACAACATTGCATGCAATTTCACTTGCAACTTACTGGTTGCAATAAAATCATGGACACATTGTTCCATTTTGTTGCTGTGTACAAATGTAACAATGTGTCCATGATTTCACTGCAACCAGTAAGTTGCAAGTGAAATTGCATGCAATGTTGCGATGTGTAAAGGTACCCTAAGGGTATCTTTACACGCTGCTACTGGCGGGTGGATACAACCAGCTACATGCTACAAATGTACCTTGCATCGTCAATGTACCCCGTAGTAGCGGCGTGTGAAGACGGTAGGAGGCACCCGGCAGTAGATGCATCTGTTTCCGAGCACTGCCCTGAAACAGGTGGCTACACAGGCGATTGTAGCGAGCTGTATCGGCGTGTAAAGAAGGAACAGAAGGGTTGTTTCTACACCATGCTATGTACCTGGTATGTAGCTGGGGCGTGACACAGGCTCCGGGTTACCGCGCCCCATCAGCGATCATTGGAGGAAGCTCCTGCATTACAATTGGTAGTCGCTGCATAGGGAGGCATATTTAAGGAGCTGACCAGTCACACTACACAATTGCTCGAGCGTCATGTATTAAACAGCCTCCTGCGCTGCCTGCCCAATCATGATGTTCTTGCTTTGTCCTATCAGCGTACGGACGTCTCGTAATCCACAATTGTGGCACGCCTATGTGCTGTCCCTGCTGCACCAGGTCCGCCCATATTAGCTTGTTGTAGCGGTGTGTAAATGAGGTAAGGTAAGCAACAGATGGCTACTTGTGGCACCCGGCAGTGTATCCAGAGATAGGTGTAACGTAGCGTAGCGCACCTTGTTGCGGCGTGTAAAGGTGGTGCGTTTACCGTTTGCAACAGTTTGTGCGTGCTCGTGCACGTGAAGTAGCTGGTTGTATCCACCCGCCAGTAGCGGCGTGTAAAGGTACCCTAAGGGTACCTTTACACACGGCTACATTTGTAGCTTGTCACCAGGTAACTTACTGCTTGCAGTGAAATCATGGATACATGATTCCATTTGTACACAGCAACAAGATAGAACCATGTATCCATGATTTCACTGCAACCAGTATGTTACCTGGTGACAAGCTACAAATGTAGCCGTGTGTAAAGGTACCCTAAGGGTTTTAGTCACAAATAGAATGACATTGGTATGTACTAGATGCATTCTTTAGTTTTGTTCATAAACCGAAATAAATTGTTCTCACCGCTGGCCATTTAGTCTTCTTCTGTCTACCATTGAACACAACATCTCTCCTTAACTATAGACCATGACTTCTGGCATCGTCCAGGCTGCAGCTCACTGCACATCATGAAGTTGGGATGACATTGCGACCTTATACTGTGCAGTGAACTCTAGTCTGGTACCTGACCAGAAGGCCTCGGCCTATAGTGAAGAGGCTTGAAATGTGGCGCTTAAAGAAGGAAAGAAGAAGGCAAGACAGTGGCTGGACATGTCAATGGTGAGGTGAGCATTAGGTTTTTTTTATTTTTTAACATTTGATGTTTGCAACAAGGGTTCGTACATCATCACATGTTCATAAATTGAGGATTGCCTGTATGTTGAAATGTTGACCATCCTCATCAGAGAAAGATGAAGTATAGAAAATGACGGGCTAGTGAAAAAATAACAAGAAGCAAATCTAAAATAGATATTGACTGTGGCTGGTATTATATTAGATAGTTATAATATTGCCACAATGTAAACATTCATGTTGCAAACACAAAACATAACATCAATTATATAGGTAGATAAAAGGTTACATTTTTCTCTATCCTTCTCAAGGTTTGATGGCACCATGTCAGTTATTAGTTGTAAATTTACTAATAAAAACAGTCTAGAAAAGCACACTCACATGTCCTGGAGTCTTAGACCTCCTCGGTGGCTTCCATGTCTTTTCTCTAGTCTCTGTGTTGATGAAAAAATTTCTGCCAGTAATAGGGTCGACATGATATTCCCAATTCTCCACAATGTGGAAAGGAGAACACGTAGGATTTGGAGGAGCTCCTTTACTCTGCTTCATCTCTTCCAGGTTGCAGTAGACTGGTGTAGTATCCTGCATCGTGTTAGCCAAACTAACCTAACCGGAGTAGAAAGCATAACAATATATAGTACAAAAGTCACATACACAAACAGACTATGTGAAAGACAATGAATATGTGCAGAGTTAACATAAACAACGTATAGCATCTTATGTAGAAAACTTTCTATCCATATGCAGGTCATAGCCTCCTTTCAGCAGTTTCTATATAGCAGAATTCTAATTCTTCATATTACATACTCAAATTTTTGGATTGTGTTACTGGAAAATGTATAAAGGTACCGTCCCACGCAGCAATCTCAGCTGGAAATTTGAAAGGCGATGTGTCGCCCCGGTGCAATCGGCGTGAAATTGCCTCACAGTTGCGGCATGTGATTGGGCGATTTCGCGACGATAAATCGCCCATCAGCCATCGCCTGATTACTGAACAGTGCTCAGTAATCAGGCGTTAAGGCGATATTTTCGAGTTTTGGTGTGTGACAAGGCGATATTGATAGAAAAAGCGTTGTCTCTGATTTCCCATAGGCGTGCCTCAGCGTGCTGTAGTCCGCGCCCCGTCTGAGATGATTAGTGTGGGCTACTGTGTTCCCATTGGCTGTCAGTTGACACCACGCCATATTTGAAGAGTTGTCCGTTCAGCACCACACACATCTTCTGCTACACAACCGTCTGCGTCATGATTAGCCAGCCTTCCAGAGCAGGCTGACCAATCGTAATGCTGTTGCGTTGTCCAATGAACATGTATGGGGCGTAGTGTAAACGACTGTGGCAAGCCTATCTCCTCGCCGTACTGAACATGTACGCCCACATTGCCTTTGAGATTGCGGCGTGTGAAGTAGTGATGGAATTAGGCAAGATTGGTAGGTAAGGCAATTTCCGGGGCGACACACTGCCTTAGCTTCAGGGCGAAATTGCAGCATGTGATGCCGCCATTGGCGATCTGAGGCGACCACGAAAAACGTGAGCGTGCACGTCAGATCGCCACACATCGCCAGCCGAGGTTGCGGTGTGAGACAGTACCTTAAGTGTTATTCCTATTGCTGCCTTTCATGTTCCAGATGAGAATAACTGTTCTGCTACCAGACGTATAGTTACAAAAATAGCTAAGTGTGGAGAGCTACTCTATTATTCTGTTTCCTCAACCCAGGATTTTTAGAAACAGTATAACATAGCGGCTCTGGGCTAATTTTGCAACCCCACCTCTGGTGTCCATGACTTAGGCCGGTTTCACACCACGGCCTGATCAGGTCTGGGGCTGTCCAGTGTAAACATGACAGCCTCAGACCCAATTTTGAAACAGAACCAGAGGGCATATATGCCCTCCGGTCCAGTTTGCTGCCGGATTTGGGACATTGCAGCGGAAGCTGCTGAAATTTCAAGATTGCGGCTAGTGGGGAGCTAGCCGCGGTCCTGAAATCTCTGCAAGGGACAGCTCATGGTGCTGAAGTTTAGCAGCGTTCACTGCTAAACTCCAGCACCCGGCGTCCGGCTCCCGGATGCAATTTTATGTCAGACCCGGTGCCATAGACCCCCATGTTAGGGGGCGCCGGATCCGGAAGGATCTGATTTTGTCGGATTTTTTCCCTGGACACAAAAACACTGCAAGCAATGTTTTTGTGTCCGGGAGAAAAATCCAATTTCCCTCGGATCCTCCCGGACAGATGGAAACCGGATGGCAAATAGCTGCCATCCGGCTCCATCCGGCCCCATAGGGCTGCATTACTGTAAAATTGGGTCGGGGCTGTCAGGTTGAAACCAGACAGCCCCGGACCTGATCTTGCCGTGGTGTGAAACCGGCCTTAGAAGCACTTATTCCCATCTCCCTTACCTCCAAACTCCTTGAACAGCACATCCACATTAAACTTGCCTCCCAACTCTCATCCAACACACTCTTCAAGAACCTACAATCTGGCTTCTGTCCCCACCACTCCATCCACAGTGCCATAACCAAAATTACTAATGGCTTACTAAACTCTAAGGCTAATAGACATTTTAGATATTCAATACCCCTACCAGATCTTTATAAATAAATAGCATCATGCTTTCATCTGTAACACAAGTTCGTTGCCTAGGAGTAACCATTGACTCCTGCCCTGTCCTTCAAACCACACATCCAAGCCCTCACCATCTTTTCACCTCCAACTGAGAAATATTTCCAGAATCTGTATTTTCCTCAACCCCAAATCTACTAAAATGTGCACCGCAACTATTGCAATATCCTGTGGCCTCCTAACACTCTTGCAGCTCTCCAGTCTGTCCTTAACTTTGCTGACTGATTAACCTACTCATCCTCTCGAATCCAAGTGTTGGCTCCCTTGAAATTGTTTTTGTATGTGTTGAAACAGCACAAAAAAAATCAGAAAAGAAAGGCAAATTGGACGTAATTTCACATAAAACTCCAAAAATGCGTTACACAAAATTGTTGGCACCTTTCCAAAATTGTGGGTAAACAGCTTTGTTCAAGCATGTGATGCTCGTTCAAACTCGCCTATAGCAAGTAACAGGTGTGGGCAATATAAAAATCACACCTGAAGCCAGATAAAGAGAAGTTTACTCAATCTTTGCATTGTGTGTCTGTGTGTGACACACTAAGCATAGAGAAAAAAAAGAGGAGAAAAGAGTTTTCTGAGAGAGATGAGCGAACGTTTTGAAGTTTGGGTGCAGGCGGTGCAGCAAAACATTTTGGTTCACTGCTCGTAACCTCAAACATGGCCAGAACCTCAATAGAAGACACCGATTGGCAATTCAGCTCTCTGCCCACATACAGCCAGCCATAAGTAAAACACTCCTGAGGCTGTCAGAACAGCGTTTTTTGTTTTGTTTTTTTTTCAAATGAATTTTGGACACACACTACACCCAAACACTGTGCTTTTAAACCCAGTGAGAGACTGATCAAACTGCACACAGTTCATACTGGGCTGAGCACCAAATGTACCCATCCGCAGTGTTGCTCACTTTGCAAAACAAAGCACCTGAACACGTTTGCTCAACACATGGACATTTGGCAGCTGAAACTGAACCTAACATTGAAAGGTTCACTCATTTCTATTGCCTAAGGACTTAGGAATCAAAATCATTGCAAAATATCACAACAATCTCAAGGTTACAAATCCATCTTCAGAGATCTCAATGGATGTGGACGGCAGAGAAAAATTGATGAAAGCTTGTAACACAGAATAGTCCTGATGGTGGATAAACATCCCCAATCAAGGTCCAACTAAGTTCAAGCTGTCCTGCAGGCTCAAAGTTTGCACTTACAATGATGCACTATCTGTCAATATTTAAATTAAATAAGAACTGCTATGGCAGGAGACCCAGGAGAACCACACTGCTGACACAGAGACATTAAGGGCGGCCCCACACTGGCAGCGCGGCATTGCGGAGTCCGCATGTGGCTGCCGCATGCGGACTCCGCAATGAGACCAGGCAATGCTGGCCCAATGGCACAGTGTGCCATTGCGGCCGGCATTGCGACATGCTGCGGTGCGGAATTCCGTCCGCAGCATGTCCATTTTCAGTGCGGACGCCGCACTGCCGCATCCCATTGGAATGAATGGGGTGCGGCACTGCCGCAATTCAATTGCGGCGGCGCCGCACTACGCACACTGTGGGGGCGGGTGTTTCCTGTTTCTTCCCAGGAAGTGTGTCTCAGCTGAAGCTCTGATCTCCGTGGAAACCAGGAAAAGAAGGAAGTGACCTCAGCAGAGGCAGCCACATGACCAAAAGAGGGGAGGGGGAAAACCACATGACCATCAGAGAGTATCTGCAATGGGATCCGCAATGCAGTCTGCAATAGCGTCCGCAATAGACTGCAATAGCGTCCGCAAAAGACTCCGCACTGACAGCCACAATTAACTCCGCAGCACCGCAACTAGTGTGCCAGAGGCCTAAAAAACTAGATTGCCATTTGCCAAATTGTATGTCAGTATGCCAAAATCCTTTTGGGAAAGCATCTTGGGGAAAGAGGATATCAAGATCAAGAGCTTGTTTGGTTATGTTTAAGGTGAACAGAATGAGAAAAGAACACAGCACATACAGTCAAATATGTCAAGATGGTGTGCAGAGTGTACATTAATGAGAAAAAAATGAACTTTATTGAATTTACCGAATGGCTAAAATGAAACACAGAGTAAAGAATTTAAAGGGGTCTGAATACTCTCCATACCCACTGTACATACAGCTCTGGTAAAAATTAAGAGACCACTGCAAAATTTTCAGTTTCTCAGATTTTTCAATTTATAGGTATATTTTTGAGTAAAATGTTTATTGTTCTTTTATTCTAGAAACTACTGACAACATGTCTCCGAAATTCAAAGCTAAAGTTTTTATATTTATTTGCAGCAAATAAGAAATCAAAATAATAAAAAAGAAACAGTGCTTTCAGACCTCAAATAATGCATACAAAACAACTTCATATTCATTTAGAAACAACAATACTAATGTTTTAACTGAGGAAGAGATCAGAAATCAATATTTGGTGCAATGGACGTACATGGTGGTGATGTCAGTGGATTAGAAATTAAAGGTATAGAAAGGGTGGTATCCTCAAGAAGGGGAGGTGACAATGAGCGCCGGGTCTTAGAGCGCGAAGCTCATTAGATATTAACTTTTATGGTGGTTTACACACACCAATCATTGTATCCAATCTCTGAACCAATCTCTGGTTGCAGTGAAATCATGGACAGATTGCTCCATGTTGTACACAGCCACAAAATGGAACTATGTGTCCATGATTTCACTGCAACCAGAGATTGGTTCAGAGATTGGATACAATGATTGGTGTGTGTAAACCCACCATTAGTGTTTGGCAACCAGATGGACTTAAATTAAGAACAGATTTGTCTTACTTTTACTAGAGCCTGCAATGCGGTTTATTTATAAAAACAGAAGTAAAAGATTGACCATAGTTCTACATGTTTTGTAATTATAATATATTGATCAGAATTTATCAAATCAAAGTTGTTGCAATTGGATTCAAGTGTGATGGAAATGTATTTGTATTTAAATGTATTGCAACAACAGCTTGTTCTATTTAGCAGATCGATGCCTGATAAATATGTAAATTTTGTAGGAGTTTCTTCAGCCTACGTGAATATGATTGTAATGTAATACACCTGAGTGCATTTAAGGGTACCTTCACACGCGGTAATATTGCTAGGCAATTTCACTGGCAATTTGCTGGTTGCAGTTAAATCATGGACACATTGTTACATTTGTACACAGCAACAAAATAGAAAAATGTGTCCATGATTTCACTGCAACCAGCAAATTGCCAGTGAAATTGCCTAGCAATATTGCCGCGTGTGACGGTACCCTAATGTGTGTGTTCCCTCAGCTATTTGGAGAGAAAAATGTTCATTTTGCTTTTGATGAAGGACTTTCTGTCCGAAACGCCACCAGCGTTTTGGTGGGACTTCGGTCTCATGGCTATATTATTTTATTTGTAAATGAAAAACGGAAAATGAAGATTTTGGTCTTGTGCTAGAATCCTTTATAAGCATTATTGATTGGAGTCAAGACTTCCATCCAAGCACCAAGCGGTCTCAGGTGATACCAGTGCTAGCACTTTCCCCTCCCTCCTTCCTTTATATTCACATTAATGGCTATGTGTTGAGTTATTTAGTGGGCAGACTAAATTTACACTGTTATACAAGCTGTACAGTGACTACTTTATATTCTATCTAAGTGTCATATCTTCAGTGTTGTCCCATGAAAAGATATTAAAAAATTTACAAAAATGTGAGCGGTGCACTCACTTTTGTGATATATTGTATGTGTATGGATCAATGGAATTGTATGGTTCTATGTGCTGTTCATTTAATCCTTCCTGGCATTGAATGTACTGCTGTGTCTAATGTCACAACTTTAATGCATGTTTGAGAGGTAAGTCCTGCTTCATATTTAGCAGTTGTTGGCTGTGTTACACAGTAAGCATCTGCCTTTAACAGCAGCGAGTGGAACTGAGCTCTGCCCACTACTGTTAATTCCTTAAATGCCGCTATCAATCTCTGATAATGGATACAGCATGCAGACCAGGGGACGCACTGTTCCACACACCCATCAACCCTGCCATGATGGTATGCCAATCTGCATAAGACTCCTATGCTTACCATGACAGTGCAGCTATGAAGATCCCATCTATGGCTGGCGTTCATAGAAGACCATGATTTTTACTATATACTGCAGTACTTTGGTATTGTAATATGTGCAGTACCTTGAAAAAGTGTTCACAACTCATGAATTTTCCCAAAGGGAAATATAAAAAAAGAGTTATGGCTCTGAAATAAGGGAAAGAAAAGGCAAAAGCGGAATAATAGAATATCATCCAGTTGGGAAAGGTTAAAAAACAGACAGCACATGGATGTGTACAATGAATGTTTGAATGTACCCCTGAGGATAATGCAAAATGGGAGGAAGAAAAAATGTCAACATATATACAACTTGCAGAGGTCTAGCAGAAATCTCTGCAACTGGCCTCTTAAACTTGTAGAAATTGGGATCCAATGAAGACATGTGAATAATCTGCATGTATAAGATCATATGCATTTCTTTTAAGTAGTGTATGTAACATATATAAATAATCTTTTCTTTGAGGCACATAAGTGAATAAAACTGAAAGTCAAAGACAAGCTGAAATAGGGAAAAAAACATCAGTCAATAAGGTGTGATGTGTGTTACTTGTTAAGAAAAATGTAAAGGACGTCCAAGTCACGAAGATAGCAGTGGCGGGTATATAATATAACACGATCACTAGTCAAAGGTTATTCTGAGATAAGTGTAGTTTGTGTCATGTCTAAAGATCCTGAGTAATGGAAACAACCTTGAAAAAAAAATGGAATTTTGCTTTCACAATATTCTTCAAAGTAAATATGTAAAATGAAGGTGTTTCCCTACTTTAAAGCCTATTGTGTATGTGCCAAGAGCAAGGAATTAAAATACACCCCCTACTCACTTCCCAGACCACTACTAGATCTGGTTACTGTGTCCCCCGCCAATCTCCTGACCTAAACAAGGTGAGGTCATGCCTCAGCCATCAGTAGCTACTGATAAAATGAAGCTTTTATATTCCATCCGAATAGAAAGCCTTATATGGTCGAAATGTGAAGGCTGTAGCCAATCAGCTGTTGTCAGAAGGCCAGTGGGGGACACAATAACCAGTGTGAAGAAGGGGCACTAGTTCGGGAAGTGAGTACAAGTTATTTCTTCTTTAATTTCCAATCCTGAGTCCATACTGAAGTTTTATTCTATATTATTATTATACTATTCTATAAATCAAGATTTTATGTTAAATACTGTATATATTGATTTAATTTTTTTTTTTTTTCAAATTACTATTTCTATAAAAAAAAATTAAAAAGTAACAATTTTCACACTAACCAATACGAGTAATTTACTTCTTTTGGACATATGGACATCAGCAGCAACCAACAGACTGGTTTAGTCATTATATTTGCATAGGATCATTATGAACTCCTAATCTAAGCTTGCTCTATTTCTGGACAATGGTCGCTGTGAAGTAAGGGGAAACTCAGATGTCACCTATTTTGAGTGGTCAATCCTGTGTCATCTCCTGTATATAAGGTATCTAAAAGGAATATAGAGCGCACATAGGGTCTTATCCGAGATAAAGGGAGTATTCTTGAGAGATAAATCAGATTCACTCACCTATTATGGTTGTGTGAGACACAACCACTGTAATCAGCTTTGGTGGCTGCTGCAAACCCTGAAATGATGATCCTTTGTTGGGTGGAGAGAATGGGGCATCAGACTGTGCTGCTCGCCTGTCAGAATGATGTATCAGAGGAGTCCAAGTAGATGTAATAGAGAAATAGACTTTATATCTACGCGTTTCATGGTGTTCACACCATTTCCTCAGGATAGTCTATCATAGACTGTATGGATGCTGTGTAGACCCTGTCCCCTTTACTCCTACATGGTTACATGCCAGGTATTCAGTGTAAGAAGCTTGAAGACGAATCTGACTGAGAATGAAAATATGTCTGCTTCACACACAGTGTAGTGGGGACACCTTGTGGAAGGTTCATGAAGGGTTTTCAACCAGAATTCTGTTATAAACTATATTTGAAAGTTTATTAAAATCACTTGCTCTACATTATTATTATTAAATAAAAATTTAAATGGTGGTTACTCTTTAACATAAAAACTTGATTCAAACAATAGGTCATTTGCTGATTACATATTCCCTATAATATACATTTAGTATTTTCCGATATGCCATAAAGACATTTCTAGAAGTTATATGATATAGTGATATGGTGCTTTGATATGTGTCGTCCACAAGCATAGACTATCTTTTCAGTCCATAGGTCAAATTTCCCTGCAGTCTAATACCCCAGTCACACATAACGATATCGTTAGAGAGATCGTTGTAACTGTGACGTTACAACGATCTCTCCAGCGATGTCGTTATGTGTGACACTTTGCAGCGATCAGGCCCCTGCTGTGAGGTCGCTGATCGCTGCAAAGTGCTCTGGGTCATTTTTTGATCGTTGGTTTCCCGCTGGTCAGCACGCATCGCTGCGTGTGACAGCGAGAAACCAGCGATCTGTGACTTCACAGGGCTGGTTACTATGGTAATCACCGGGTATCTAGGCAGCGCGCGCTGCCTAGATACCCGGCATTTACCATGGTTACCAGCGTTCTCCCTGCTTAGCACTGCCTGTAAGCAGGGAGAACACAGGTAACTATGATAAACAGCGGGTATCCAAGCAGCGTGCGCTGCCCGGATACCGCGCTGTTTATCATAGTTATCAGCGTTCTCCCTGCTCTGCCAAGACAGCGCTAAACAAGGAGCGATGTGGGAGGTGGCTCCCAGGGCCTGATCGCTGGGGAGATCTGCCTGTTTGACAGCTCCCCAGCGATCAGGTAACGACACTCCAGCGATCCCGGCAGGTCGTTATCGCTGTCGGGATCGTTGGAGCGATCGTTATGTGTGACTGCACCTTAAGCTATGGCTACAGGACCCTCATTACTTTAGTTGTAATCTAATAAGATACTACCACACTGATCTTTTGATTTGTCTCTGTGTCATGTTAGCAGATAGACAAATGCTTTGCATTTTCCTGCTAATCTTACTCTCTACCGATAATTTGCTTTTGTCAGATCTAAAAGAACCATTTTAAAGGCAGCCAGGAAACCTGCTGTAAATCATAGCGGTCTAATGTGGCAGAGCAAGGCCCCTTTCACATCTAAGCCTGGGCTGCATTTTGCATAAGTGGTGTTTCTATAAGTTTTTACAGCTAAAAACGCATCACAACGCATGCGTTTTTGCCCCCATTGAATTCAATGGAAACACATGCAAAAATGCATGTGAATTTTCAAAAACGCAAAACGCAAGGGGCCTTAGATGGTTTTTAATGTGTATAAGGGTCTCTCTGTTTTTTCCTTACAATTGGTTTAGAGGAGAGAAGGATCAGGCATATTGGATTTCAAAATGCCCAACTATTACTCCTGCTGGAAGATAAACTACTGATAAAAGAAATGTAAGGGACAGTGATAGATGAAAAGCAAGTAATCGGGAAGGAGTACTAAGCTACACAGCCCCAGCAAGGGTGCAGTAGGCATCAGTGCTTGGTTAGAGCAGCCATTTTTTGCTAACTCTCCTTTTAACATTATAAATCCTGTGATTACAACTAGAGTTGGATTTGGAGTTGCTGCCAGGGTAAAACTGAATACACTGCTCTGTCACCATTGTGAGATGAACAGTCAATGTTTGATTAAGAGCAGGCTGACCGTTCAAAACACGTAGGCTCTGTACCTCATTTTATGATGTTAGGGTACTTTCACATCAGCGTTTTTTTTCGCGGCCGCACCTGCCGCAAGTGCCAAAACCGCACTTGCCGCACCTGCCGCAAGCCCGCATATACATTGTATGGGGCTTGCCGCAAGTGTGCCGCAAGTGCAGCCGTTATGCGGTAATCGCGTCAGTTGCGGTTTTTTCACCGCAACTGCCGCGATTTAAAAAAAACGCTGATGTGAAAGCAGCCTTACTTTGTTACAACAGGTTTTTATTCAATATTCAAAAAAAATAAGATTTTATGCTTTATCTATGTGGCTAAACTAAAGATGCAATTTTGGATTTTCATTGGAATGCTACAAAGGAGCATGGTCCATGCCTTGGATTAAAGTAAATCTGTCACCAGGATATTGTCACTTAGTCTGAGAGTAGAATAATGTAGGGCCAGAGATCCTGATTGCAGCGATGTGTCACTTACTGGGCTGCTCAGTGTAGTTTTGATAAAATCACTGTAAAATCAGCTGGAGATTATCATTAGAGGACTACTTGGCCTGCAGCCAGATAGTCACATATATTAATGAGCTGCTAAATCTGCAGCAGATGTTGGTACAGGGTGATGAAATGGGCATAAACTCGCACTGCTCTTTAACCAAAGGAGTAGTCTCAGACCAGTCCATATAAATTATAATGATATATTTGGTCAACACGTTTCAAAGCCACAACACGCTTTTTACTTAGTACAAATCATATGGACTTCTTTGGTTAAACAGCAGCGCGGGTTTATGCCCATTTCATCACCCTGTACCTACTGGGGCATCTATCCACGTGGGTGGGCAGCAGCTGTTAAATACACATATAGTGGTTGTGACTCTCACAACCTCAAAAGGTGAGCCTTTCCTATACGTAACAGTACATTTTATGCATAACAAATAATACCCTATCTGTGCTTGATTTCTCTCTCCAGATTTCTGACTAAGGCTGTGTGCTCAGGATCCAGAGGTATTCCGTGTTGCCTCTGGACCTGCGGGAACCCGCGGGTGCACGGAGGGAGACCACAGCCCCACTGTACTGCAGTGGGTGCAGGGTGATTTCTCTCTGCATTACCCTGATGGTTATCTCTTCTGGCTCCGCAGCATGAAATTAACATGCTGCGGAGATGTGTAAGTCCTGAAATCCATACAACAGCTGAAAACACAAATGCAGTTGTGAGAAGCATAGTTAGGATGGGATTTCTTGAAATCCCATCTACTATGCTTGTATTGTACAATGCAGTATTTTGCATGCAGCTTTAATACACTGCATCCGAAAAGCTGCAATCAGTGATTTTATAAAAATGACATTAACAGTAATTGATGCATCGCTGGAATCGGGGTCTCTATCTCTACATCATGCTGCTCTCAGATTGCATGGCAAAAACCTGGGGACAAATTCCCATTAAGCCTAACTACACCCGGTGAGCTGGTATACGTTTTGTTTTTTGAACAGTCCATGCTGCCATACAGTAACATGTAAAAGTTTGTCATACATTTTGAAAATAAGTCCTGTGGCACTATGAGGTTAAAATAGAACTCTTTGGCCACAATGATCATAGGTAAGTGTGGAGGAAAAGGGTACAGAATTTCAGGAAAAGAACATCTCGCCAACCATTAAGTATGGGGGTGGAACAATCATGCTTTGGGGTAGTGTTTGATCCTATGAGATGTGGAATATTTCACGGGTAGAGGGAGGACTGGATTCAATGAAATTTAAACAAATTCTTAATGCAAACATAACACCATCTTAAAAAAAAGCTGAAGTTATAAAGAGGATGGCTTCTAGAAATGGATAATGATCCTAAACATGTCAAAATCCACAATAGACTTCCGCAAGCTGGAGGTTTTACAATGGCCCTCACAGTCCTCTGATCTAAATGTCATTGAAAATCTGTGGCTAGACCACAAAAGAGCAGAGCATGAAAGAAGACCCAGGTATCTCACAGAACTGGAAGATGAGCCACAAATCTCACTGAACTGGAAGACTTTTCCAAGAAAGAATGGATGAAAGTCCCTCAAACAAGAATTGAAAGACTCTTGGCTGGCTACAAAAGTGTTTACAAGCTGCAATAGTGACAAAAGGGGGAGCTACTAGGTTTTAATCATTTTAACCATCTTTTTGTAATTATTAAAATGTATAAGATGAAAATATTTTTTTCCCTTAAATGCAAAGGAAATTTATTATCTTTAACTTTATGTCTTTTACAAATCATTTCATCTTCAATTTGTGTAACTGTTCACAATAACAGTAATATTGACCAGGGGTACCCAAACATTTATGCATCACTGTAGCTCTGTACGAAAAAGAAATGAGCTAATAAAGCATATCATGAAAAAATCAATAAGAAAGCCTAATTTACTAATGCAGTAAGATGGGGACATGTGGTTTGAAGTGGTGATGAAAATTACGCCATCATTTATATAACTGTGACGCTGCAAGGAAGTTTCACACAAACTGTTGCTGCAATTTTCTATTTTTCATGATTACTACAAGTTGTCAGTTAACAAAATATTAATTTAATGTGCACTTTAGATCCAATGTCATCTCCTATAAAGGTGTAGAATCTAGAGGTAATACCAGCCACATATCATCACAGTTGATCAACACAAGATTTTATTGGGTTAATAATAATAATTTTTATTTATATAGCGCCAACATATTCCGCAGCGCTTCACAATTCAGAGGTTGATGTACGAACAGTCATAAGCAACAGTAAAACAAAATACAATAATTACAGAAAAATGATTGACGACCATGCTCAGAAGAACTTACAATCAACAATGAGGTGGGGGTGACACAAAGTAGAGGTGCTTATTTACAATGATGGTCCAGCCACCTTGAGGAAATGGTGGATAGATAAAAGCTGCATTAGTGTCCAGAAGCCAAACTTTGTAGAGCTTTTGGGTCTGGTGGAGTTTGATGAGCCAAGTGTCCAAGCCAAGTCTCTGAACCAAGTGTCCGAGACAAGTGTCCAATCCAAGTGGCCAAGTGTCTGAGCCAAGTGTCCGAACTAAGTGTCTGAACCAAGGGTCCGAGCCAAGGGTCCAAGTCAAGTATGCGAGCTAGGTGTCAGATCCAGGTGTCCGGGACACGGGTTCGGGTCAGGGTTGCCTATTATTTGATTACCCAAAGATTTAAGGTACGCGAGACAAACATGGCAAAGGCCTAGGGAAGTGACACTTTTCCACACCAATGTATGTGTCCTTGGGACGTTGATCCAGGGAACTAGTCTGATTGTTATATGTGGAGTCTGGAAGGAATTTTTCCCCTAATAGGGAGCAATTAGCATCTGCCTCATGGGTTTTTTGACTTCCTCTAGATGAACAAATTAGCTTTAGGTTGAACATAATGGATGTGTCATTCAACCTTAAAACTATTGAAACTGTCACTGTATTGAAATAAGGGGAAAGATCCAGCGGAGAATTTCCGGAATGCTTGTTTATTTACTATACAAAACCTCCATAAAACAGCGGGGTGTGCATCAAGCCAACATGTTTCGACTACACAGTCTTAATCATGGCATGATTAAGACTGTGTAGTCGAAACATGTTGGTTTGATGCACACCCCGCTGTTTTATGGAGGTTTTGTATAGTAAATAAACAAGCATTCCGAAAATTCTCCGGTGGATTTTTCTCCTTATTTTGATTATCGTGCCCGATGCCAGGGCGGTTTCCGTGCGGACTATAACTCCAGGACGTGACAGGACGGAATTATACCGGTGAGCTGCTGTTCCCTACCCTTTTTCCACTGTTACTTTGTCGCTGTATTGAGGTTTGAGGTTGTCGGCCAGGGGTTCTTAGGAAGCTTTTTGAGCTGACAGCCTTAAACTTATTCCAACATTTAGGTGACAGCAAACATTAATTTTAGGTTGATCATGATCAACGTGTCATTCAACCTTAAAACTATTGAAACAGTCACTGTACTGAGGTTTAAGGTTGTAAGGTTGTCAGCCAAGGGTCCCTGGGAAGCATTTTTGAGCTGACAGCCTTAAAAACATTTAGGTGACAGAATAACACAAATTTTAGTTAAATGGGGTGAATTAAAATCAAAGCCACAGAAATATTAATTGTTTTTGCTTTTAATTTAGGATGGGGCTCACAAGACTATGAGGACCCTTGATGCGGGTTGCAAACTTTGTGTATTTTGGCCTAAATATTGATCAATGCCACATAAATTTATAATGTATATTCTTTTTCTATATTAAACTTATAGATTTGTTGGGAATTTGGTTGAGTTCCTTTTTCTGTGGTTTAGCTTTAAATTTTAGTACAGGGACTCACAAAATAATAAGAATCCTAATGCAGGTTGTGAGTTAGTGTATTTTGGCCAAAATATCGACCAATACCTCATATTTATCATATATTGTTCTGCATGGTATATATATTTTTATATAGAACGCAGCCAACTAAGAAACTAATTTATCCATTGCCTCCAAGTACTGTTCTTCATGACAAAGAGATTTTGCTTTGTCTCGTAGATACAACCTCATTTGCTAATGAAATCCTCCCTCCCATATGACTTCCACTTCAAGGTTTGGTTCGGTTCGGGTTGCCAAACTTCCCGGTGTTGAGCAAATTCGGTGTTCAACCCAGAGCAAGCCACGTGCAGTGTTTGATTGGATCACACTGGATCACAATTTTTGGTGGACCCCCTCCTGAAACATGGAGAAGGGGATACACCATGGATTGTGAGATGCTTCCCACTATACATTCTGGGATATAACTTTAAGCAGCATATTACAGGGAAATGGGCGTATGGTCAGTTGCTATGCAGTTGCTGTTAGCTTAAAGGAATCCTGACCCTGAAAAATGAGCCACCAGCCCCTTAATACCTTTCCCTGCAGCATGCTAACACCTCTGGAGCCATCCCTTTTTGTGGCCAAAGCGTTATTGTAATGTTAATAAAAGTGCTTTTTATACCTTATTTCCAGCGGCTTCTCAGCATTTGAGAAGCCGCAAAAGGCGTGCCTCTGCTGCACCCCGCCGCCTGCTTGGTAATTATGTGCACCCCAATGGACTGCATCTTATGTGCAATAGGGTGCACTGCAAAATATGTAAAACTATGAAAAGTACGCCTGCTTCATGCATGTTGATCTTATATACACTGTGTGCAGAATTATTAGGCAAGTTGTATTTTAGAGGATTATTTTTATTATTGATCAACAACTATGTTCTCAATCAACCCAAAAGACTCATAAATATCAAAGCTTAATATTTTTTGAAGTTGGAGTGTTTTTTTTTTAGATTTGGCTATCTTAGGAGGATATCTGTTTGTGCCGGTAACTATTACTGTGCAGAATTATTAGGCAACTTAATAAAAACCAAATATATTCCCATCTCATTTGTTTATTTTCACCAGGTAAACCAATTTAACTGCACAAAATTTACAAATAAACATTTCTGATATGCAAAAACAAAACCCAAAAAAATTAGTGATCAATATAGCCACCTTTCTTTATGATGACACTCAACAGCCTTCCATCCATAGATTCTGTCAGTTGCTTGATCTGTTTACGATCAACATTGCGTGCAGCAGCCACCACAGCCTCCCAGACACTGTTCCAAGAGGTGTACTGTTTTCCCTCCCTGTAGATCTCACATTTTAGGACCACAGGTTCTCTATGGGGTTCAGATCAGGTGAACAAGGGGGCTATGTCATTACTTTTTCTTCTTTTAGACCTTTACTGGCCAGCCACGCTGTGGAGTAGTTGGATGCATGTGATGGAGCATTGTCCTGCATGCAAATCATGTTTTTCTTGAACGATACCGACTTCTTCCTGTACCACTGCTTGAAGAAGTTATCTTCTAGAAACTGGCAGTAGGTCTGGAAGTTGACCTCCACTCCATCCTCAACCCGAAAAGGTCCCACGAATTCATCTTTGATGATACCAGCATATACCAGTACCCCACCTCCCCTTGCTGGCGTCTGAGTCGGAGTAGAGGTCTCTGCCCTTTACTGATCCAGCCTCTGGCCCATCCATCTGGCCCATCAAGAGTCACTCTCATTTCATCAGTCCATAAAACCTTTGAAAAATCAGTTTTAAGATATTTCTTGGCCCAGTCTTGACGTTTTATCTTATGTTTCTTGTTCAAAGGTGGTCATTTTTCAGCCTTCCTTACCGTGGCCATGTCCCTGAGTATATCACACCTTGTGCTTTTTGATAATCCAGTAACATTGCAGCTCTGAAATATGGCAAAACTGGTGGCAAATGGCATCTTGGCAGCTTCAGGCTTGTTTTTTCCACAATTCATGTGCAGTTATTTTGCGCCTTTTTTGGCCAACACGCTTCTTGCTACCCTGTTGGCTATTTGCCATGAAACGCTTGATTGCTTGGTGATCACGCTTCAAAAGTTTGGTGATTTCAAGACTGCAGCATCCATCTGCAAGACATCTCACAATTTCTTTTCAGAGCCCGTCAAATCTCTCTTCTGACCCATTTTGCCTAAGGAACGGCATTTGCCTAATAATTAAGCACACCTTATATAGGGTGTTGATGTCATTAGACCACACCCCTCCTCATTACAGAGATGCACATCACCTGATTTACTTAATAGGTAGTTGGCTCTCAAGCCTATACAGCTTGGAGTGGGACAACATGTATAAAATGTATCATGTGATCAAAATACTCATTTGCCTAATAATTCTGCACACAATGTAAATGATGACTGTAGGCACATGGAGATATACATATGCAAAATACATGTGTGTCTCCATATATACTACCTAGTCACAAATTAGCTTGGATAAATAATTTTGACATGAAGTATATATGACATGCTTGTGCCGGAAATCCCTTATTGTACACTGTGATCTGCGGTTCAAGAAAGAAAAAATAGAGCTGAAGAGGAAATAACTAAGCCACATATTTGTATAGTTCACCAAGCGGGTAAGTTTTCTTTACCTTTGTGTAGTAGTGTAGAATCTCCGCAGGCTGGTAATGATGGTAATGATAAGCAAGAATTACATTTTTGATTTGCATACATCCCTTGTGCTAGCACAGTATCTTGGGCTCGCTGATCACTTCTTCCATACTCTTATCTCTACAGGGTAAGGACTCACTTGCTATATCCTGTTCCTCTTCTGAAAGGGGAACCTGAGACATGATTTTGCAAGGAAATACGTTTTTAGCATTACACTTATAATTTGGCTCTGCTCACTCTGCCCCCAAAGCGTGTGGAGCTTCCGTCATGAGCCTCTGCAGATATGACAAAAATAATAGTGCTGTAGTACCAAGACTGAATCTGAATGACAGACATAAGTCAATAGGGTTCATCAGTGGCATGCACCTCAGTCACAACAACAACCTCTTTTCTGGGGATAATAAAAATAATTAAAGTAGGTTGCAAAAATATGCACACCTTTAAACTAATACTTTGTTGAAGTACCCTTTGAATTTATAACAGCATTCAGTTTTTTTGGTTTGGAGTCTATCACCTATCACCTTGGAGCAGTTCTCTAAATCTGTCAGATTGTGAGGATATCTCCTGTGATCAGCCCTCTTCAAGTCAACCAACAGATTTCCACCAGGACTCTGGCTTTGCCATTCCAAAATGTTGATTTTTTTTGGCAAAGCTATTCTTTTGTTAATTTAAAGGTATGCTTAGGGTCTTTGTTGTACAGAAAGGGGAAAATCATGTTCAGCTTTCTAGCAGACACCTAAAGATTTTGATGAAAAATTGTCTAATATTTGGAACTTTTTATAATTCTCTCCACCTTAACTAAAACCCCTATTCAGTTTGCCAAAAAACATAATGCTACTTCCTCCATGCTTCACTGTGGGTATGGTATTCTTTTAGGGATGCACAGTGCTGGCTAAAAATGTGTGGATAATTGGATACGTTGTATCCAGCTTCCCTTGATCTCTCTATTTCTTGTGACCCTCTGACCCAATTTTGGGTATATGTGCATTGATGTAAATGATATGTATTGGTAATTACACATATCCCTTCTTTTCCTTGTAGATCGCCTGACCTTGTGATTTTATGAGATAGTCCCAGTGACTTTGTCTTGTTTTTGTTTTGTCCCTCCTCTTGATGGTTTTAATATTCACCATTATCCTCTTCTCTGATCTCAAATATCTCATTATTTTCTGCTCAGTTTTGCTGCTGCTTTCTATTTTGGTCTGCTTGCCTTTTAACATGTGTGTGTTTTTATTTTCATTTTTTAGTCACTTTGTAATTTTGGTACCCTGAATATATGGACCCTAGAAGATCTGAAGTGCATCCCACGTATTAACATCTATAGGAGCAGCTATTGTTGTTATACAGAGCTTCACATTTACACCAATGATTTTATGGCTTTTTCAATTGTGGGCCTGTTTAATTTATTTACTATGTAGCAGCTCCTATTTACTGTATATGAATGTATGTAAATTCCAGATTGTTTTGGGTTTGTAGCACTTATCCTCTTCTTCTATGGCCTTTTGGGAGCTGGGTCTACAATATATTGATCTTTTCCATTTGTACATCTTGTACCCCACGAAGTGTTAATTCCCTTCGGTACCACACTCTTGTATTGCTCCGAGATGGCCAGTGCGCAATCACATGACGGTGGCGCGGCCTTGAAGGGGCGGCATCCCAGATCACATGATGTCAATGGAGGATTTCCTACTTCCGAGACGCCGTCCGTGGCTGCACCGCAGTCACCGCTGTATAGCGGTTATGAAGCAGTATGTGCTGCTATTGACCAGAGCACTGTTTAGGGCCATATAAAGCTGGTCCTTATCTCCCACACAGTCACCACAGCCCCCTGAGGAAGAAGTGAAACACGTGTTGGGGTTCCTCCCTGACACTGTGGGTGCCGCCTTTATATGGGTATGCAATTTTGACTATTATGGTCATGATCATCTTTTATAAATTGGAATTGCCTGAAGTGCTCTGTGGGTGTATTAGGTTGGATCCTTGGGAATGTGAAGATTATGACTGCATATTTACCTGTATTGTGTATAACATGGAAAATCGACTGTTACATATTTCATCACTTGTGCAATGTTACTTCCAATTGTGTATACCATTGTGACATTACCACTTCTGTAAATCTTGCCCATTGATGTTTCTGGAGGTTCCTCGCACCTCCTGTGTCTTTGTCTCCCCCTAAACTGCTTGGTCCTTCCTATGTAACCCTTTGTACAACGGATTGGATCGTGTGTTTCTTGTGTTTGGTAATATGTATTAAACATTTATATTTAGCATAAGAACACTTGCTCTTGTGGCACCCCAGAGTCTGGCTACCACAATGTCATTATCTCCCCCGGGGGTAGTGTCATACCTTAAAACAACAGAGGGTATTCACACCAGGCAAAACCCAAAGCACACAACACCTTTCTGCCTCCAGGCCTGAAGAGGGAGATCTAAACCCAGATTCAGGGTAGCTCCCCTATAAATTCTGGTCTGGGGCGGAGTTAGTCAGTTCAGTACACAGCAGTACTTAGGAAGACATCCAGTGGACTGGAGCAGTGCTAAGCTCATCCCAGTCAAACTAAACTTAGCTTGAGTGACCCGTAGGCAAGGATCTGAGGAAGTGGAGGAATGCCTGGGGAGCAGAGCAGTGTCAAGCTCACTCCAGAGGAGTAAGCACCAAGAAACGGACACTGGAGTCCGAGGCTGTGCAGGGCATAATGTCCCAGCAGCCAATACCAAGTGCCCAGAGGCAAAGCAGCAATGAGAGCCCAGGAGCAGTCGTTCGTGAAGTGGGGCTGGAGAAGGACTCGAGCTGCCTGTCATACGCCACACTGCAGGAGAGAAAGAGGGCCGCAGCTAAGCTTAAGCAGCCACAGGGACCTACTAAGAAAGCGCAGCAGGGAGGCCTCAGAACTTGCCTGGTGAGGAGAAGCCCGAGTTGCTGCCAGGTTGCCGGATTCTAGCCATACTAACTGTCCTTGTGTCAGTATCACTAGTAAATGCCTTGAGGAACCAACAAATCGTGAGTCTGTCAATTACTTTATGTCCTGTGTTTTTGACTGTCGCCATTGTTGAGACGCGAGGCACGCGGAAGCCGAGGGGATATATCATCATGGGCGGCACCCTACAAAGAGCGTGAAAGGAGGCCCAATCTACGCTCTGACAGCATCCGGTGGGGATGAGAAACCCTGCCCCACCGGCAGAATTAAAGCTGATTAGCTCCACGGAAGGGAAGGACACGGAGGGCTAAGGTTCACTAGGGGGAGGAAGCCAGGTGGAGAGCAGCTCGCATGAGGGGCGGTCGCAACCCAGCCTGCGGCTCTGGGTGCAGTGCCTATACCGGTCGAAGCCCCAGCCACCATGGTGCCAGCTATGACCCCGATAGTGCCGTTCCTGATGCCATACACACCAAGGGCAACGTGGTTGCCGCAATACTCAGGGGAACCAAATTCCTGACCAGGAGAGACTGGACAGTTATTATAGAGTATACCCCCTGATGGAAGATCAATGAGTCAGTATATTGATTGGGCAATCAACTGGTGCAGCCCAGCGGGAGGTAAAGTCCTGGCCGGACACTGATAAAGGCACTGTTGAACATCTAATGGCCAGACTGAAAGTCACCTTTGATACAGAAAAAGCAGAAAATAAAATTTTTCGGGTGTAAACAGAGGGTGCAGGACAGCATAAGAGACTTTGCTTTAAACCTACAGGAAGCGCTGAGGGCAATGAAACAGACTCTGACATTTTACACCACCAAGATGAAAGTTTTACTATGCTAGTAATGGTAAACCTGTGCCGCACATTGAGTTTAAGGAAGTGACAATAAAGGTGGGGTAGGTGGAATTAAAAGCCATGGGATTCATAATTGTTGATGTTGAATCGATGAGAAAGTAACACAATGATAACTTTAGGCACTAATGTAATTGAAAATTGTCTTGGGGAGATTATTGTCTTGTTACAACAGGTTGCCGAAACTGTCAACTTTGGGCAGCAGCAAGTCCTGCAGAAAGAGATAAGAGCCCTGATGCTGAGGAAGCAGGTAGAGTTGCCGGAGGAGAAGTTGGCAGTGTAAGAGTAAGTGATCTGGTACCCATTGTAATACCCCCATGAAGTGAAATGTTAATCAGGTGTAGGGCAGCAATAAGCCTTAGAGGGCAAGATTACAAAGCCCTGGTAGAGTCCGTGTATTCAGACAGTAGGCCCACTGTCCTGACAGCCAGAGGAGTAGGTGACGTTGCAAGGGGAGAGTCCCTGTACATGTTTTGAACTGCGGTGACGAAGACGTCAAATTGCCTAGATATGCTACCATTGCTAAATTGTATACTGTTAATAACAACTCTATCAGGGCAGTGGAGCCTTTGAACCCGTCTGACGATGCGGAGCAAAATGGCTCTGAGGGAAAGCTGGAGGATTGGTGCCAGAAGTTACATGTAGGCGCAGACTCCACTCCTTCACATCAAAAGCATGGAATTTACCGGGTAGTGCGGGAATATTAATAAGTCTTTAGTAAACATCCTTTAGACTTTGGGCAGGTAAAAGGGGTTCAGCATCATATCCCCACAGGTGATCATCCGCCTATTAAAGAAAGATACAGGCCTGTACCGCCAGCTCACTATCAATGTGCCAAAGCGATGTTATGGAAGATGAAGGAGGCTGGGGTGATAAGAGATAGTTGTAGCCCCTGGTGAGCTCCTCTAGTCCTGGTTAAAAAGAAGGATGGTACAATGAGAATGTGTGTAGATTACAGGCAGATTAACCGCATAACACATAAGGATGCATACCCATTACCCAGAATTGAAGAGTCACTAGCTGCATTGACAACTGCTTAATACTTTTCCACCTTTGACCTTAGCAGTGGGTATTGGCAGGTTCCTGTAGCAGAGGTGGGCCGAGAGAAGACAGCGTGTGCCACGCCGATGGGCCTCTGTGAGTTCAACTGTATGCCGTTCGGACTCTGGAATGCACCGGGAACATTCCATAGATCGATGGAGTGCTGCCTGGGGCACAAGAACTTTGAAACCGTCTTACTGTACCTGGGTGATGACAGTCTACTCCAAGACGTATGAAGACCATATGGAGCACTTGGCTGAAGTGTTTGAAGTGTTGTCCAGCTATTCCTTGAAAGTGAAGACATCAAAGTGTCACATGTTGAAGACAAAGGTACAGTATCTCGGTCATGTTGTCAGTGCTGAAGGTGTAGCACCAGATCCAGAGAACGTCACTCTCATTAGGGACTGGCCAAGACCCACCACGGTCAAAGAGGTGAGGCAGTTCCTGGGGCTGGTAAGATACTATCGGAGGTTTATTAGGGGTTTCCAAAGATGGCAGCTCCCCTGCAAGACCTCCTGGTAGGCCAGTCCAAGAAGGCCAAGAACCCGAGTCCTCCATTTGAGTGGGGCAGCAAAGAAGAAGACTCCTTCAGCCAGTTGAAGTGGGCCCTGACAGGGGATGAAATCCTAGCCTATCCTGATTACAGCCAGCTGTCACACTGGGGGGCCAAGGACCCCAGAAGTAGGAGGGAACTGGGTGTAGGGAGTCAGGGGAGCATGCTCTGGCCCTGATACTGGGGTCCCTGACTCGCCGTGATCTCGGAGGTACCGCTAAAGGTGAGGAGGTCTGAGCCACCAGCCTAAGTCCCTAACTCCTGAGAAGCCCTAGGCATAAGCCCCTACCTCCACCCACGGACCACGGAACCCAACAACTTCCAATGGAAAGCAAGGCAGCAGCTCTGGATCAGCATCCACTCACAACAGATCACAGTACAGAAATGAACTGAATCAGCAACATCAGGTGGATGTCAGTTGACCTATGTATGGCCGAGGGAAGGGGAGAGGCCAGCCCAGGCACGCCCCTCAGCTCACCTAAGCATGAGTCATATCCATCACACACACCTGCAGCAACCTCACCTGTAGAACCGCACACTGCAAAGCAGAGAAAAAAAGGATCAATTTAAACCACTGCAGCAGCACTGTCATAAAGCAAGGCAGTCAATACGTGACACCAGCCATTTGTGTTGTACACTGATGCCAGTAATGTGGGATTAGGAGCAGTGTTATCCCAAGTGCAAAGAGGCATAGAAAGAGTAATAACCTATGCCAGTAGGAAGCTCCCTCCTACAGAAAGGAACACAGAGAACTACAGCTCATTCAAGTTAGAGTTCCTAGCAGTAGTCTGGGCGGTTACAGAGTGGTTCAAGCATTACCTGGCTGCAGCGAAATTTACCATCTTCACGGACAACAATCCGTTAACCCACCTGCAGACAGCGAAGCTAGGTGCACTGGAGCAGCGGTGGATGGCCCGCCTGTCAAATTACAATTTTACCTTCAAGTATCGGGCAGGCCACAAGAATGCCAATGCTGATGTGCTGTCCAGGATGGCCCATTTGCAGGATGTAGGAGAAGACCCAGAAGAGCTGGAAGAGATAGAGCTACCGGCTTTTCACTACCCTTATGTGACGCAGTTTAAAAACTACGTGAAAGACAAATGTCAAGAAGCCACGTTGAATCCGTTACCCCCCCCCCCCCCCGTGGATGGGCAGAAACTCAGGACAGTGACCTAGCTGTACGCTTAGTTAAAGAACTGCTGACGCTGGAAGGCTCACCTCCTGTTGTGCTCCACCAGAAGCACAACAGCTGTGGAAAGAGAAGAGCAAACTGTTCATTTATGGAGGTAAGCTGTGCAGACATTGCACGAATCCCAGAACTCATAAGCATGTCTTGCAAATAGTAGTGCCAAGAAGGGATGTCCAGATGGTACTGGACGCATATCACGATGGTGCAGGGCATTTCGGGTGGAAGAAGTTGGAGGTTCTGCTGAGAGAAAGATTCTTCTGAGTTGGCATGAGAAAAGCCATTGAAAACAGGTGCAGAGACTGTGGACCATGCAACCTGAGAAGGAAAGATCGAGATAGCCAGCGAGCCCCACTACAGCCAATTGTCGCCAAGCAACCACTGGAACTTGTGGCCTTGGATCATGTGAAACTGAGTCAGAGTAGATCAGGCCATGTCTACGCCCTCACCATAGTAGACCATTACTCTCATTTTCTGGTTGTAGTACCAGTGGAGGATCTTACAGCCATTACAACAGATACAGCAATCCAAGACCACTTTTGTAGACCTCATGGTTATCCTGAATAGGTGTTGACAGACCAAGGACCAGCTTTTGAAACAGAGATATTCCAAGAGTTTTGCAACATGTATTGGTGTAAGAAGATAACAACTACTCCGTACCACCCACAAACAAATGGAATGTGCGAAAAGATGAATCAGGTAGTCATAGACCTGCTGAAGACATTGCCAGTAGAAGAAAGAAACATGTGGCCAGAAAAGTTGCCAGATCTAGTTAACTTATACAACCATGTCTCCATGAGTTCCACCAATTGCACACCTGCACATCTAATGAGAGCAAGGCCTGGTAAATTACCCATTGACCTGTATAAAGGAATAGTACAACCAGATGTAGACTCACCAGATTCTGATTGGGATACCGAACACCAGCAACAGTATCGCAAAGTACAAGAGTGCGTAGAAGGGAGTTTGTCCCAAGCCAGAGAGAAACAGGAAAGATCCTATAACAAGCATGCTCCTGCAAATCCCTTACAACCAGGTGAACAAGTACTTAAGAGGAAGAGACATACTAATAAACTTGATGACCAATGGGAAGCTGTACCATACACCGTGTTACCATCAAACTTTGACAATACTAAAGTGTGCCTTGTTAGTAAAGACACTGAAAGACATCAGCAGCAGTTTCCAGAGATCATCTGAAGGTATGTCCTGATATATTGAAGTACCAAGAAAAAGTGCCAGAAATACCTCCACTTGTAAAACCAAAAGAAAAACACATAATCCATACAATACTTGGAGACTTTCCTAAGATGTGGACACAGTACAATGGAGCAGTAGTTGTTCCTATGTTGGCTTTTCCCCAAATAGTGATACCTGAACCAGCAAGACAAGAAGAACGCAAGCTGAGGTATCAGAAGCACAGGAGGAACAACCCCATGCTAACAGAGATTGTCAGTCCCATGGTAAGACTAAGACCAGATTCAGAAACACAAGCACTGTACAGAACGAAACATAGCATAGTGCTCAGTACACCCACTACACAAGTAGCAGAAACCCCTGAAGTAAGAAGGTCACAACGCACCACACAGAGTCAGATTCCAGCACGTTACAGGGATTAAATTGCAGTTTCTAAGTAGAATGTAAATATGTTTTCCTTGTTGTATATAAAGATGTAAATACATAACTATGCAACCACCAAGTGTATGCACCTACAGGACTTTACTGTATGAACATTTGAGCTTTCTTGAATTTTTATTATCTTTAAACATGGACCATTATGCCACTGGACTGATTGTGGTAAAGAATTTGTGTAAATACATTTAATCATAAGCCAATGGTGGAAGGACTAATCACCAGAGTGCTGGGGAAGAAAGGTGTACTACAGTCCACGCTGCCAGGGTGCCTCACATCAAAGAAAACGAGTAGTCGATGTTCAGTGTAATCCTTCTTTATTCTCCTACGCGTTTCGGCGCCCTCCTGGCACCTTCATCAGGGATACCACCACCCTACCAAACTGATCTTATATATAGCCACATTCATAACATGATTAGTGGGTGTTCCCAGACATGTGACGTCAAAAACGTCATCAAAACAGGGAGGTTACTGCATTTTGGCGCAATTATCACAAAAGTTGTAAAATTCATATATAAATACAAATATAACATAACACAGATGTTCTAAAAAATCCGGTTAGTAAAACCATAAAAAACTTTGGAAAAATTCATGCGGAAAAGCATGTAAAAACCGCTTAAAAAATCATGCTGAAGCTTTGGCAGGAAAAAATGTATGTATTCCCCGCTTTCCCAGGGGATAGAACTCATGGTACTCAGGTGTTAACTTGTGTGACTATGCTTTAGTGTACTGTGCCACCTTCAGCTTATAAAGTATGCTCCTAGAGTGTGTTATACTTGTACGGATGTATATTATTTTATTTTATCTTATTTATTTTCCAGGTCAAAACCGGAGGGGAAAAAAGAAGTATTTACATAAAATACATCTGAACATAGTTTTATTACTAAAAAACATTGAAATATTAAACATGAATATTTAAAAAATGTATATTTATAAAATGCATATATATAAAATGGATGCAAAAAAATGTATAATAAAAAATTTTAATTAAATACTTGTTTTTGATTGAATGGAATGTTAGTTAATATAAGTGTAATCAGGAGAATGTTCCTTTTAAAAATACGAAGAAGAAATGTGAGTAGTAAGAATTGAAGAATCAAAATGACACCAGGAATGCCTGTTACTATACTCCTAGTATGTGGAGCTTCAGACCAAAAATGGACTGCCAAACCAGGACCAATGAGTTCCATCCCATCTTAGGAAAGAGAAGCTGCCAAATCAAGAAGACACAAGAGCAGCACATACTGATTCATCAATACTACTCACATTTCTTCTATCCCCTGGGAAAGCGGGGAATACATACATTTTTTCCTGCCAAAGCTTCAGCATGATTTTTTAAGCGGTTTTTACATGCTTTTCCGCATGAATTTTTCCAAAGTTTTCTATGGTTTTACTAACCGGATTTTTTAGAACATCTGTGTTATGTTATATTTGAATTTATATATGAATTTTACAACTTTTGTGATAATTGCGCCAAAATGCAGTAACCTCCCTGTTTTGATGACGTTTTTGACGTCACATGTCTGGGAACACCCACTAATCATGTTATGAATGTGGCTATATACAAGATCAGTTTGGTAGGGTGGTGGTATCCCTGATGAAGGTGCCAGGAGGGCGCCAAAACGCGTAGGAGAATAAAGAAGGATTACACTGAACATCGACTACTCGTTTTCTTTGATGTGAGGCACCCTGGCAGCGCGGACTGTAGTACACCTTTCTTCCCCAGCATCTTGTTGCATCTCCACGTGAACGTGGCCGGTGGAAGTCCAGCAGCAGCCATCAGGACATTATTACAAGCTTTCAAGCCAGTTGTGGGTTACACAACTGGAGCAGGTGAGTGGATTGTATTTCTCACCGTTGCACAGACTAGTGTCTAGTGATAAGGGCACTATTGCGCCTTTGTCCCCCCCCTCTCTTATTTAATCACCAGAGTGACTGTTATGAACCGATGACTCAGGAGTGACATTCAGATTCCACAGAAGTCGTTGGTTACTATACTGACCGCAATCCCTGACTACACACCGCAACTAACTTACCAGACCTAGACACCTCTGCACAGCCGGATAACTAACTGCTCCTAAAGATGGATGTAGGAAAAGCTATCTTGCCTCAGAGCAGAACACCAAAAGAATAACAAGCCCCCACAGATATTAACTGGGAAACAAGAGAAAGAAAAACAAACACAGGCAGAGTAAAAGGTTTAGCAAAAGAGGCCACACTAGCTATATAGGAAAGACAGGATAGAATACAATTGCGGTCAGTATAAAACACTATCAAAAAACCACTAACAACAGATAGTACAAAAATTACCCTGAGTCACTAAGACTCAGTGATAGTTAACATTTCAGCCTTGTGCTAGAACATGTTGGGAGACCTGATGTGGTGTCACCACCATGTGACTACAGTAGGCGGAGCTAAATTCTCATAGAACATAATACGTTTGCTGGCTTAACTCCGCCCACTATAGTCACATGATCGTTACATTACACAAGTCCTTTAGCCATCCAAGTTAAAAGTGAGTTAACTATTATCCTGCCAGACAGTCTCCCTCCTCCAAGGTGGGGACTGAAATGTAAGTGCATAAATGCTTTTCTTTCTTCTTTCACATTACATTATGAGCTCAGACAGGGATGATTAGACTGGTATTATAAAGCTGCAGCTACAGACAGTGATAACTGGGGGGACATAAACCACCTGACAGGTTCCCTTTAAAGGGATTTTTTCTATCATTTTTGCCAATGTAGGCCTTTTCTTAGTCCCACATAATTGATTGGAATTGTGTAAATGAAGAGTACTATTGTATTGGGTCAGGTTAATCTGTGATAGTATACTGACATTCTCCTTTTACTTGTTATTATTGTGTAAATTGTGTTTTCAATAAAATTATTGATGTTTGTTACTTCTGACTGATACTCCTGCTTCTTTTTTTGGCTAATATTATATGAAGAGCCTTATCTAATGGTGTATTGGGAGTCATTGTTCAGTTATTTAGTTGGTGAACAATCTACTTTCATAGTCAAAAGAAAGACCAATCAGTCATGTCTGATATTTTCTTACAACCATTGTACGACGTTAAGTGTATGTGCTGATCATTTGGAAAATGAAAAAGCCGTTCTCTCTCTTAACCTACCACACCGATTATTGAAAGTTTTCAATTGCTGCACATGGAAAAAGTATGGCTTTATCTGAAAGATAGATACACGGACAAAACTGTTGGTTAAGTGACTCGAACCAATTTAAATACACAAGACTAGAAATGAGAGAATTTTGGGCAAATCCACCACACAAGCAACATGTCACCTTTGGGATCACATACTTGAAAATAATTAGCAGGATATCCAGGGACCATATGTGTTATAAGTACAGAGAACCTTGTAAGCAGACTCCATCGCGTTAGAGTTCAGAGAAGAGGAAGAGATCATATTCTGTGCATTATTCCAGGAAGGTCTATCGCACATGCCCACTAAATTCAACCTTTAATTTTGTAACATAGTTATGTGGTGAGAAATGCTGATAAACAGAAATATTATATACATTTTATAATATGGTAGAAAGTGTTGGCACCCTTGAAATTGTTCAATAAAATGAAATATTTCTCAGAGAAAATTATTACAATTACACATTTTGTATACATGTGTTTTCCTTTGTGTGTATTGGAACAAAACAGGACAGCAGAGAAAAAAAGGCAAATTGGGCATAATTTCACACAAAACTCCAGAACTGGTAAGGACAACATTTTTTTGGCACCTTTCAAAAATTGTGGCAAACAACTTAAGGCCCTGTTACACATAGTGATGTTCCCGTGATCCCGACAATGATCTGACCTGGGATCGCTGGAACATGGCTATGTGGTCGCTGGTGAGATGCCATACAAGCAGGCTTACCAGCGATTACCCAGTGATGCGGCGACACCCGACGGTCGTTGGCATCTGTTTGCTTCTTGGGCGAAGCTGGTCATTGCCCCTGTCACACACAGCGATCCGGCATGCCCAGCGGGAGAAATGGTTCAGGCCACTCAATAACGATCAGTGATCTCCCAGCGGGGGGCCGATTGTTGCTACGTGTCAGACACAACGATATCGCTGGCAAGGTCGCCGCAACGTCACAAGACCTGTGATGTTGCAGCAATATCATTAGCGATGTCATTACGTTTAACAGGGACTTTAGTTTAAAGCATATGATGTTTGTTCAATCTAACCTGAAACCAGATAAAAGGAGAGATGTTGACTCAATCTTTGCATTGTGTGCCTATATGTGCCAGAACAGTAGAGAACAGAAAAAGGAGAAGAGAACTGTCTGAAGACTGGAGAACCAAAATTATTGAAAAATAACAATAATATTCACTTATATAGTGCCACTAATTCCACAGCACTTTACATACATCATCATCATTATTGTCCCCATTGGGACTTACAATTTAAATTCCCTATCAGTATGTCTTTGGAGTGTGGGAGGAAACCAGAGAACTCAGGGGAAACCCACTCAAACACTGAGAGCATACAAACTCCTTGCAGATGCTGTCGTTTGGTGGGAGTGGAACCAAGGACCCTAGCGCTGAAAGATTGCAGTGCTAACCATTGGGCCACGATGCCACCCATATCAACAATATCAAGGTTACAAGTCCATCTCATAATATATTCAAGAAATTTACAACCTAAGGCACTGTAGCTAATCTCCCTGGACGGTGGATAAGCAGCCCCAATCAAGTTCCAAATAAATTCAAGTTGTCCTGGAAGCTCAAGGTGTATCAGTGTCAGTGTGGTTTATCCATCGTCATTTGAATGAAATGAAGGTATGACAGGATACCCAAGATAACACCATTGCTGACTCAGAGACTTAAAAAAAGCTGGACTGCAAATTATCAAAATGTACATGAATAAGCCAAAGTTCTTTTGCGAAAGCATCCAATATAGAGCTTTTTGGTAAAGCATATCGTTCTACTATTAACCAAAACCAGAATGAGGCATGCAAAGAAAAGAACACAGTACCTACAGTCAAATAGGATGGAGGTTCAAAGATGTTTTGGGGTTGTTTTTCTGCCTCTGGCACTGGGTGTTTTGATTGTGTGCAGATGTCAGAAAGCTAGGTTTGCGTCCTGGGTCAGGACACTAACCTCAAATGTGGCGCACCTGCAGATCCAGTCGCCACAGAGGTACTGCACCCCTGTTAGGGTGTAGTATCCCACTCTCAGGTAAGGGGGGTACAGATCGGTGCCGGGATACCCAGAACACACTCTACACTAGCTTCAGGCCAGGGATCGTTCCTAAGTGAGAGCACCGTCCCTGATCCTGTCTGGAAAATAAACCATAGTAGTGGTGATGGGTGGAGAGGAAGTAGTTAGAGGGATCACTTGGGAAGGAGTGAGGTCAGGAAGAACACACGTAGATCATGTGGGACACGTGACAAAAGGTATAAATAGAGTGGGAAAGATCTAGAATGCAGGAGACGACAGTTGAACAGAGAGGAGAGTTGCTGCAGAGAGAGAAAAGGAGAGCAAAGCAACTAGAGTCGAGTTGGAGGGAAGCTAGAGAAAGAAAGCCTGTCACAGAAGGAAAAGAACTTGAGAGAAGTGTCCAGAGGCCAGACTGAGGAGCAGAGGAGGAGAACCAGGTGGCTCCAGGAGGAAGAGGGAGTCCGAGAGATACGGGCAGTGACCAATCCACCCGTGGGACTCGCATCCATTGTCAAGTGCAGGCAGTGGAGAGACTAGGCCAGAATAAGAGGCACCAGGAACCCCAAGACTAGTGGAGAAACCAAACAAGGCCCAGCTAGCAACACGGAGACCGTGTGTACTTCCAAGTTGACACGGTCGACAACCGCGCACATCTGCTGAAAAGGTGGCAACCATAGGGCTAAGGGGAGATACTGCAGTTTACCACTAAGAAAAGCCCACAGCTACTGGTTCAGAGCTCTGTGTGGCGAGGCGCAAGGCAGGATGGGAGAGACAAGCACAGTGTGAGATGGCAGAGAAAAGACAGAGAAGGGGCACCGGTTGCATATAATCCTATTACCCGGGAGTAGCTGGATCCCTGCCTCCGAGAACGCAGCATGTAGAGGGTTGGTGTACAGTAACTACGAGTAAAACATCTGAAGACTGCACCCCGCTGTGTCTGTGAACTTTCTTAACACGTCAAAAGTACCAGAAACACGACTACAAACTCACTCAGGTACCTTCTGCTACCCTGGGGGTCAGCCCTACCCATACAGGGCTTAAGAATATTGCTGCCTCTCAACCATCGGCCCCTAGAAGAACTGTCGTGCAGCGGTGGCCATCTATAGCCACAACCTGCGGGTGATGTCACATAAAATTAACAAGTATCCTGAAGTCTAGTCATCACTTCCCAGAATGAACCCTCCAAGCCATATAACCTTCCCTAAGAGAGAGAGCCACCCGCACCAAACTTTTAATGACACTGCCAGGGTCACGGAGCCTGGTCTCAGTCCCTGTGATCCCCGTGATGATAGCTCAAATCCCGGTTCCAAGTATCCTAAGTCCCTGAAGGGGTGTGTCACAAACATACTTCAAGAATCACCAAGAATTGGATGGAGACGGAGCACTGGAGAGTTATGAAGTGGCCAAAAATGAGATTGGATCTAATTCTCATTAAAACCTGTCGATACATTTTAAAATTGCTGTTGGGAGAAGGCGCCCTGATGCAATTTGCAAATGAAGGATGGTCCAAATTCCAGTTGAGAGGTGTAAAAAGCTTGTTGATGGTTATAGGAAGTGTTGATTGCAGTTATTTACTATGAAGGATGTGCAACCATGTATCAAGTTGAAGGTGCCAACAATTTGTCTTTATTTCAGTTTTTGTTTGCGTTGTTCCAATAGACACAATGGAAATGAAAATGTCTATGAAAAAATGAGTAAATGAGTGTTTCTCTTATAGGACCTCAAAAGAAATAAAGTCCAAGAAAGAAAAGAAGTGATGATTATTCTCAAAGCCATTTGCATGTCATGAGAAGGGGTGTAGTTGTCCTTAACAGGTAGGAAGGCTCTATTATGCTATAGGAGTTGAAAAGGAAATTGAGGGGATGCAAGTTTGCCTGAAAATGTAACTGTGTCCTATATCTTAAAAGAATGATGCAAGGAGCTCAATGTAGTAGGTCTGAATATAGGGGGCCCGTAATAATGAAATAATAGGCAGAGAAGAAATATTGGGAATTTGTAAAAGCGGCCCTTTTTTGCTATTATTTTATTCCTGCTGCTTCCCTCAGTATTACATTTTTTTGTTTATTTTTGAAATCCACCTTATTGTTCTAGAGATATACAGTGGTGATCAAAATTAGAGAACAATATAAGATCACTTGATTATTTCAAACAGAATGTAATCTAAATTGATGAACATTTGGTAGTTTTTGTGTAAGGGGTGCACCATGCCACTAGAACAGTGTTTTCCAAAATAACCAAAGTTTATCAACTTAAAACCTTTATTTTACACAAAACGTGATGATCATAATTAGACAACAGCAATGACTGTAGCACAGAGAAAAATTCAAACTAAATGTTGTGAAGGTTACAACAGTCAATCAGGAGGACGTGTACAGGCCTTTGATTTGAATGACTTCAGCACATCTGTGGCCACAAGACATCCATGCTTTTAACACTAAAAGGTAACTTTTCAAGTGTTTTTTTTCAGAGAAGTTTTGATATTTCGGACCTTTTTGTATAATTATTACTCGATTTGTTTTGTACAGTTGTCATTGTGTGTGAGGGCGCTGTACAAGGGGCAGTGTGACTGGGTGTGGGGGGCTGTAGAGGGGGCAGTGTGTGTGTGTGGGGGGCTGTACAGTGGGCAATGTGTCTGTCTGCGTGTGCAGGGGGGCTGTACAGGGGGCAGTGTGACTGGGTGTGGGGGGGGTTGTACAGTGGGCAGTGTGTCTGTATGTGTTTGTGGGGGCTGTACAGTGGGCAGTGCATCTGTGTGTGTGGGGTGGAGGGCTGTACAGAGTGCAGTTTGACTGGGTGAGTGGGGCAGGTTGAACAGGGTGCAGTGTGTCTGTGTGGGGAGGATGTATGCTATATTGTGGGCTATGAGGCTGCATTATTGCGTTATACTATATGAAGGGCTGTGACGCTGCATTATATGATATGAAGGGATGTGATGCTGCATTATATTATCTGGAGGGCTATAAGGCTGAATTATATTATCTGGAGGGCTATGAAGCTTCATTATATTATCTGTAGGGCTATGAGGCTGCATTATATTAACAGGAGGGCTATGAGGCTACATTATATTATCTGTAGGGCTCTGAGGCTGCATTATATTACATGGAGGGCTATGAGGCTGCATTATATTATATGATTGGTTATGAGACTGCATTATATTATATGATGGGTTATGAGGCTGCATTATATTATATGGATGGCTATGAGGTTGCATTATTCTATGTGGAAGGATATGAGGCTGCATTTTACTATATGGAGGGCTATGATGCTGCGTTATACTATAATGGAGGACCATATATACCAGGATAAGGGCATATTCCAGGAGTAGGACCATATATAGCAGGATGAGGGACATTAATACATAATGAAGGGGAGAGGGGTCAATTCATGAGTCTTTATAGGATTTAGAACTTTACATGGGGCCCATACATCTGACCAATGTGGGCATGCGGGGAAAGGGGGGCGGCCAGGTCCAAATTTCACACCAGGGCCCTTCGGACTCTAGTTACGCCACTGATTGCTGGTAGAAAGTATTGACTCAAAGGGGCTTAATGAAAATGCACATCACAATTTTAGATTTATAGTTTAAAAATATTTAGAAAAACGTGTCATTATTTTGCACTTCACAAATCGTTGGTAGTTAGTGTTGGTATGTCACATAGAATCCCAATTAATTACATTTATGTGGGTGAACCTTGTTCACGAGGTATGAATACTTTTTCAAAGCACTATATGTCTATTTTTCAAAAAGGCAGCTATTCTAATGGGCCACAATGGTCACCCTGCTCCCTGGCAGCTGATTGTGATGTTAGGGTTATTTTAGGTGACAATTTGTACATTTCTATTTCACATTACTGATATCATTGTGGATTTTGCTGACCTTAGATGAGGTAATACAACTATAAAAGAGATCTGTCTCCAATTTCCCCTTTTCTAGAAGTATTTATAATATCCATATACACTGACATGTCAGCTACTGTTTTCCAATGCTCTGTTTTGTGATAAAGAATATGACACAAAAAATAATCTCATGTAAGACACATGTACTTAATGGGAACGTGTTATGTGCATAAATGCTATTACTCTGCATATATGGGGTTAAGCTGCAGGTTAGTAGCACAATGAACCAGCCTGGCACCTGCACATTAATACCCACTGTGGGGAGGAAAGGAACTTTTATATTCCCGGCAGCAATCTAGTTTTAGTCATGGAGGTGGCACCAGAGCAAGTTCAGTCAGAGTTGTGTGTATAGAGAACTGCCCCGCACTGAATGACAACAGGTTCTAATGCAGAGTGTCTGTCAGTCAGTTGGGGGGGGGCGTGGGTACAGCTACAGTTTTAGTTTTTTATAGTGGCATAGATAACCTATTAACTTTTAGTAAGGGGGGCTGCCCTGAAGCATGAGTCATGATACAATATTATTACAGTTGCTTCAGGACAGACACCCCCCTTACTAAAAGTTAATCAATAAGTGGAGTTTGTTACCGCCACCGTTCTCCATACACAGAGTGGTGGCTGAACCCGCTCTGGTGCCGCCTCCATAACTGAAACTAGATTGCTGCTGGGAAGATTAAAGTTCATTTCCTCCCAGCATCGGTGTTAAATGTGCAGGTGCCGGGCAGATTCAGAATGCTATTAGCCTGCAGAGTAACCCCATTTCTGCAGATTAATAGCATTTAGTGAAAATTAAATGGATATTTGTCTTTTTATATAGTGTATGTAAACTTCTGGTTTCAACTGTATATCCCTGGGATGGATCATCATTATTAGATTGGTGAAGGTCAGACACATGGCACCTTCACCTATCAGCTAATATCTGCTCTGGTGGCTGCCAGATGTAAACCTTGTACAAAGTCAAAACGGCGCGGCTCCGGACAATGAATGCAGGAAATAGGCCAGATAACAGACCCCCACCAATATGATATTTATGATTTCTCATGTAGATAGTTCACTAATATGTTAGTCCCAGAAAACCCCTTTAACTGTTTGAAAAGCAAAGTTATTTTTTTTTTTTTAATTTTTACCATTTTGTGGCACATATGAATCATTGATGACTTTTTATTAATTATTTTGGGAGTCGGGTTCAACCCAAACAGAAATTTTGGCAATGACTTTTTTTAACGTTTTTGGTTTGCTTGTTTTTTTTCATTAAAAAGTATTTTTTTAAGTAAAAAAAATGCAATGTGTGATGATTTTTATTTAGCTAAATTTTTACTTTTGAACTTTTAAAAAACTTATTTATCTACTTTTCACAATATTTTATACTTTCACAAGGACACTTGAACATGTGACCCTTTAATTACTTACATACCGTAATACACTGCACCAGTTATGTAGTGAAGTGTATTATCCCTGCTTCTTAGGGTACCGTTACACGTCGCAACATTGCATGCAATTTCACTTGCAACTTACTGGTTGCAGTGAAATCATGGACACATTGTTCCATTTTCTTGCTGTGTACAAATGTAACAATGTGTCCATGATTTCACTGCAACAAGTAAATTGCAAGTGAAATTGCATGCAATGTTGCGACGTGTAACGGTACCCTTAGGGTACCTTTACACGCGGCAACTTTTCTAGGAATTTCACTGGCAACTTACTGGTTGTAGTGAAATCATGGACACATTGTTCTATGTTGTTGCTGTGTATAAATGGAAGAATGTCTCCATGATTTCACTGCAACCAGTAAGTTGCCAATGAAATTCCTAGAAATGTTGCAGCGTGTAAAGGTACCTTTAGTGTTCTACTCTCTGTTAAGGCCTTATAAGTTTCTGTACAGAGCATACCCAAAGGCCATAGTCGGCATTTAGGTGCTTTTGTAAGAAGGTCAGGATGTTTTTATCACCTTTAGGGTGGAGGCACACTGGCGTGAGACTCGCGCGAGTCTCACGCTTGTAAAAAAACGCATGTCACTCGCACTGATGTTAACAAATTGGCCAGGGCACAGTGGTCCGTTTTACGCAGTCGCCTCTCGCATGTCGCCGGCAATGCGATTCCTCTCGCAGCATGCTGCGTATGTGTGCGATTCCTACGCGCGTACGGCCAATGCAAGTCTATGGCGGCGTTTTTTTCTCGCATGAAGTCAGCACACCGTGCGAGTTACATGCGCGAAATACGCTTGTACGTGACAGGAAGTACAAGCTGATTCCAATTCTGAAGTGCACCTGCATGCCTCAAAAACACCTTACACTCGGATCACTGTTTGTGACTGAAAAACCGCACTCGCATCGCACTCGCACTGCAAACGTACCCCACTCACACTGCACTCGCACACAACTCGCACCGCGATCGCGGACAAATACGCGACGCAGTCGCAGAAATGGCTAGCGTACAAAACGCTCCGTTTTACACGCTCCTAGTGTGCCTCCACCCTTAGAATGTGTATTATGTTCTGTGTGATAATGCAGGTAAAGCTTGACTGTCTAGCCAGGAGCCATCTAGTAGCCAGAGTTGAGAAGCTACTCCCCAAGCTGTGCCCCACCATGTGCGGGATTATTAATAACAAATATGGATGTTCATTGTCGGCGAGGTTTAGTTCATAAAATGTGTTGTGGTACGCAGGAAAAGTCAGGAGAGTCCCAAAGTAGTAGTAGTCTGCTGGAAACCTTAATCCACTTCCAACTAATTGAATCCTTCGGGTCGCATCCGGGAATTGGGACTAGAAACGGGACAGGAACCTTAACTAGAAGTGAGAGTGCCTCTACCGGTGCTGGTCCCTGCCTACTTGCCTCCAGCAGAGCCCTGGATTGCAGCTGTTCTCCTCTAGTATTAGCACAGTAAATCTCAGCCTTGCCTTGGCCGGACAACTACCAAAGAATGGACGGTGGAGGAAATCCTTGTCTAGTGGAGTTCTTTTGATGGACCCCTGAGATAATGGTAGGGCCAGAACAGCTCAGACTGTATGAATTCATGGTAAACCCCTGTGGTGTGCAGTATGGGAATCTAGTGACAGAGGGGAGCAGCTTGAGGCAAAAGTAACACTGTGAATATTCCTTTTTGTTTTTTGCAACGTTCAAGAGGAGTGCCCGTTCTACACGAGACTTTGTAAATACACTGTTCCTCTCAAGAGGGTCACTATAAACTGTTGCATCGCAGCAGAGGTCCTGCCTCACCCGCCACGGCCTCCAGGGGACACCGGGTCCGGCAACTCAACACTTTAACAACCCATTGGAGGGAGGAGGGGGCAATGCCCTGACGAAACGGAGCCATCTTTCTCTATCTAACATCTTAGATACAACTGTTATTGAACATGTAAAGGGTAAATTGCCAGAATCAGAGGCTAGAACCCAATAGTTATCCCAGGGGCTCCTGTGCAATCACTGTAACGTTCTTATACAGTGTGGTGCTATAACTAAAGGCCATACAATCTCATACATGTACATCATTGTACATTATAAGATTGGTAGCAGGCAAAGTTTAAAGGAGAACTATCATAAAAGACTTAAAATATCCCTTAAAGCATATTTTGTTTAAAAAAAAATACATTCTTTTTAAATCCCTTACAGGGAAATGATCTTGTGTATGTACTGTACACTACTATGGCTTTATTAGAGAAGTCCACCTACCTTTTCAGAAATGCACTTCTGGAAAGTGTTTTTCTGCCTTTCACTTTTAGGGAACTGTCCATGCCAAGAGGAACTGAGAGAAAAGCTGGCGCTCTTTTTATGTGTTCTTGTTAAGCTGCCTTTCAATACCTCCACGTTCGGTTCCTTTTGTGGATAATCCTTGTAATTTTGGTTACTGCCATATTGTCCTTCCATCATAGAGGAGAATTGGGGAAAGAGCAAGTTTTCCTGTGATCTGTGAAATATTTTGCTTGCTATTACAGAAAAAGATAAATACAGTAATTAGCTCATCACACAGCTGACCATCACAACACAAATTACTATCAAGGTACATCTATCCGCCATTACAATATTCCATGGTTACAACTACTGCTTCATCTGATCTATGTGTTTAGCGTGGGATGCATAGTCTTTTCCTGAAACTTTAGACTACTGTAAAAAAAATTACATTATGAAAAAAAATTCTACCAGAATGAAATGACAGCAGCTAAACAGGAAGTGGTTCTCTATAGTCAGAGCAGTCAGATTGTGGAATGTCCTACCACAGGTGTGCATGTAGCATGTTGGTATGTGTTTTCAGTAAATAGTACATATGACTGAAAATATGAATCCTTCCTGCAATGACTTAGTCCGGCCACTAGGGGTCACCAAGAGATAAGTAAATAAAAAGCCTGGGATCTCTAAAAAACCCGGGAAACTAAGAGTACAGGAAGCAAAGCAGACGGAGGAGGGACAGTTCCAGAGAGACTTCTGACAAGACAAGACATATCATATGCCCAGAGATGCTTGGAATTTGTAGAGACTTGAGCCAGCTGGTGTGATCAAGAGGAAGCTGTTGTTTTAGTGAGTAAGTGAATGTGTGGCCGGTAACAAACTGTTTAGTTAGTTAGGGAAAGCTGGTTAGTGTTTGCACAAGTGCTGAGAACTGCCCTATGTATATCCTTGCTAATGAACTGATCAGGCTTGATCCAGAAACTGTAAAGGATCCTGTACACTGAGACTCTGAGCCCATGGATATCACAGAGGAACACAGTGAGACTGAGATCGATTTCAATTCATGCTTGCACCTGGCTGTGCTGGATAGCTTGGTGAGAGAAGAAGCTGATTAAACCCGGTGGCTGGAGATCAGAGTATAATAAAAGGTTTAATCTGTTATATGTTTGTGTATACTAAATCAGAGAGATTTTGGTTTGCTCTTGCAGGAAGAGAGAGAGTGTGCACTATATAGACAACATGATGACCAGTTATATGAGTGTTTATCAAGGGGAAAACAAGGATACCTGGGATCATATTGTAATTAGTGTTGGAGGGAGGTGTAAGGTTATATTCCTGAGAGGACCACATGCCACGTCCGTGGTAAAATCCTGGGTAGGTACTGTACTAAATAAGGGTGGGAGTGGCATAGCCCAGGGGTAGTTTTGTTCATCCTCATGAGTTTAGCATTTGGGGTCTCTCTGGCTGTATAATTTGGCAGTTGTGGCCCATATTTTGTAGAAAAGTTCAACCCTGTTATTTGTTTGACAAGTATAAAGAAAGTTGATTTGCATTAGTCCTGTCTCATTATAAGGAGAGACGATTAGTTCTGTGCTGTATAAACTGTCATGTAATTATGCACGCCTTCTCTGCAGCACTCTCCTCCCTCCTCCCTTTGCTAACAGTGCAGAGTCAGGTTTCACTTACAGGTTTGTTGAGTTGATGTCACCACGGAGGGAGAGAGCTACTGCAGGTCTGCCTGATCTAGACTCCATTTGTTTCAGAAAAGAAGATACACTGCTGTGCTGTGACAGTTTCTGTGTTGTAGTTCACCTCTTGTGATGCTGCACACAGAGTGCAGAGAGGAGAATACAGTCCCTCCCACTAATCTCTTGTGCTGTGATGTGACATACATATTCATGCATGAGAAGTGGACCGCAGAGAACTAAGTGGATCATTCACTGTGAGTGACAGATGGAATGAACCTCTTTATTTGAAGTTTACAGAAGATAGGAGGGGAATATAAATAAAAGAAATACATAAATAGAGAGAGTTTAGAGGGCGGAATTAGAAAATGATATCAATTACATGTGGATTTTTGACCTGACAGTTTTCCTTTAATTACTAGCACAGGTGACAATTGCAACATCTAAGGTATGCAATGTTAAGGAAATCCTGAAAACATGCACTGTCGGTGGCTCTTGAGAACTGGAGTTGTGCACCCTGCCCTACAGCAAGAGGTAGTAGTAATATTAGACCCTACAGTATAACAGATTTTAAAAAAGGGCTGGATGATTTCCTACGTGCACATAATATTGTGGGTTATAGATAATTTAGTGACAAAATGTATAATTTAAAGGAGACATAATTGGAAAACCACAGTAAGCAGCTGTATTGATATATTTTGCTGCGCATTTTTTCCTTAAAAAAAAAAGAAGCCAGACAAATCTGTTTTATTTTTAAATGTAATCTATGCAAAAACTTTGCAGGAGTGTTACCTAACATTTGCATAAGTTAAAATGCTCACACATTTTGTCATATGATCTGCTATCCCTTCTGATTTTTAATGTAACAGATGAAACATATGTGTAAAAAACAATCATGCATGTGTAAAGGTACCGTCACACGCGGCAATATTGCTTGCAATTTCACTGGCAATTTGCTGGTTGCAGTGAAATCATGGACACATTGTTCTATTTGTACCCAGCAACAAAATAGAACAATGTGTCCATGATTTCACTGCAACCAGCAAATTGCCAGTGAAATTGCAAGCAATATCGCCACGTGTGACAGTACCTTAAGGCTACTTTCACAGCAGCGGTTTGTAGCATTTGCGGCAGATCAGGCATACTTGAACTTTTGGACTCAGTTTACCTGATCTGCCAGAAGCTGGGACACCTGCGTCAGGATCGCGGCAAGACTGTGTTCTGCCTAAATAATTCCCTATAGCACTTACGGACATGTGCGGCACTTGCAATTTTGCCGCGATCCGGCAAATGCAGTACTTGCGGTAACAGACATAATGTGCTGTTAAGCTGCAGTTTTAAACTCGCCGTGTTTGACTGATCTCGGCAAAACCGCAATTGCTGCACATGTCCACAAGTCCCATAGGGAATGCATTAGGCAAAACAGAGTCTTACTGTAACGGAGTGGGTAGCCCTGACTGTATTATTATTGAAATGGACACTGAAGTAGACATTACACAGTCCGATACTGCCCCCTTGTGGACAAGTGCTGAAATTGCTGCAGAAAAAATTACACCAACTGCTGATCCCCTCCCACAACAGCCGTGTGTTCAGGAAGAAAAAGTGCGGGAAAGAGAGAAGGAGACAGAGCTCGACCAGGACAGACCTGCCTGTGGGTGTCTCTCTCGAGAGGGCTTCCTTGCGACACCTTGCTGGAAAGATCACGCCGCGGAAGTCGTGGCGACAACCTCCAGGCTGCAGAACATTGTTACCATGAGCCTAACCTGACGGCAGAGCATCGCACTCCTAGAGCATATTCAGAGACTGTGACGGACACAAGGGAGCCATCTTCGAAAGTTATATTTTTTTTCCTTTCTTTTTTTCCTCGGACTGAGAGACTATAAATCGGTACCTGTGGAGAGGACTGAGGAAATCCCCTTCATCGCTTCCCCTGGAATCGCCATCGTTAGACCCCAGGCCTGCGACGTGGGAGCTACACCTTCTGCTGTTATAGACTGGTAACGTACATTGAGGGAAAGCTAGGGAAAGAGATTGCCAGTATTGTTTTTTTGTGTTTTTGCCGTGCATCCGGAGCTGAACATCAGGGTATTCAACCTTCCCTATGTGTGCAGCCAAACCAGTTGAATGTGTTATCACCATGTTTAATAGTAAAAAAATGTTTCCTCCCGTTAAATCTGAGTATGGGGATTTTGTTGAAGCAGATCATAGACACACACCCGTGGCCTTACTGCTGGTCACTTCATTACCACGATCCTGCCGGCTTCTGGCAGATTAGGCAATCAGAGGTCAAAAGTTCAAGCTTGCCTGATCTGCCACAAATGCTACCAACCACTGATGTGAAAGCACCCTAAGGAGGTAGACTGGTTGTTGCCATGTTCCTCCTTGAAGACACCAGTTATGGTGTTGTGATGAACAAATAAAGTAGAGATATCCAGCTCATACATATGAAATTCTTTTCTTTTTTATTACTTACTCATAAGGAGTCATGAGTAAGGATGCAACATGCATCCGAAACACATTGACTGAGGTCACGTATATTAATGCACCTTGAATAAGAAATAAAAAACAGAAAATAATTTCACGTGTACGAGCAGCAAGATATCTCTACTTTATTTGTGCATCTATCTAGTCGTGGCAGCACTGAGCCGCACTCCATGTGAATGAGAAATTGAACTTTATATATAGTATTGTGACGTCATGTAAATAGCAAAGTGGAAAGAGAAGGTCTGCCGATTAATTAGTAACAGCCAGAAATGGGGGGAGACCTGGAAGAATTTCATGTGTATGAGCTAGATATCTCTTCTTTATTTGTGCATCTATCTGATCGTGGTAACACTGAGCTGTACTCCATGTGAATGAGAAATTGAAATCTATACTTTATTTATAATATTGTGATGTCATGTAAATTGCAAAGTGGAAAGAAAAGGTCTGTCGATTAATTAGTGACAGCCAATAATGGGGGGAAACCTGGAAGAAACAGGAGGGCAAACCTTAAGAGACCCCAGAGAGTTGTGAATCTGTCCGCCGAGGGGTAAGTGGGACAGTGCCATTGTAGAAGCGTTATACAAAACTGGCCTCAGGCGTGGTTTTGAATTAAACTTGTTGCAAGAATTGGGCTACATCCCGGAATTCAGAACTGGCCACTGAGTGTTTGTAGGGTGGAGAATGGTGGAGACAGGCACCAGATCCGGAAGGAAAGCCCGTTCACAAAAAAAGTATGAGTGACATTCATTGTCCTTAGGAGTGGTTTACAGTCAGTGAGATGCAGAGAAAACCGACATTCAACAAATTCCTCTATGACCAAAGGGAAACTTGGAGAAGGCCTGGAAGTGTGGTCTGTGAGGTGGTCGACAGGGTATGGGGTACTCGGGTACGGGTACCGGGGCTGATGGCAACTTGGATGGGGAATCACGGCTAGTTGGTCCTCGGTCCCGTGCCCTGGACCCTCAATGGTGGGGGATGGTGGGGGGATGATGGTGGTGAAGAGGGATTGTTTACGTGACGCCACCTGTGGTACCTGGTAACAGGTATACCAGCGCTGCGGCCGGCCGCTGAGGTGCTGGAGGTGCAGCTCAGTGTAGTACAGCTCCCCATAAGCGGAGCTCTACCACAGGGCAGCGGGGATGGATGAGGGGAGTCGTAGTAGTGTCTCTGCGGTTGACGCTGTGGATGGGGGCAGTTAAGCAGGCACACACACACACAGTAGTCTTTGTTTCGGTACTTTTTACTGGTGACGGGTAACAGGTAGAGTCCAGAGAAGTAACCAGGTCCCCGGTGCAATTTGGGACCTCCATCTTAGAGAGTTGTGAGGCCTCCTCTGTCTCTGTGTACTGTGGTTTGGGGTAAGTCCTGCCTGTAACTGAACTCACCCGCTTTCTTCCCTATCACTGACAATGAGGTCCTTCTGTGGGGTCCCTATTCCTCCTTTGGCCCCTGGTCCTGTGTTTGGTCAGGTTAGAGAGTCTCTTTTCAGTTACATCAGGGGGATTTGGTCCTCCTGGTCCTTCCGTGCTTTTACTGCTGCACTGGATGCTTGCAGTGTCGGACTCCGGTGTCCGGGTAACTACAGGGAAACTGGATCTGTTCCCTTTCTTCTTTCTCCTACTCCTCCACTGGCCTCCGACCCTCTCTCAAGGGGTGCAGCACAGCTGGGTCAGTGTTCCCTGGTCCTGGGCCTGGATCGTTCCCAGTGACCAGCTCCTCACTCCTGCTCTCTTCACTGCCTAACTACAACTGCTTCTCACTGGACCAACTGACTCCTCCCCTCAGTCCTGGATCTTTTAAAGGGGATCTGGCTTATGACAGCCAGTAGAGCTCCCCCTTCAGGTCTGGGATGGAAGGTGTTGTGTGCTGTGTGTACCAAGGTGTAAATCGCTCCTTGCACCGTTGGATCGTGTGGCAATCCCCTGCAGGGGTGCCACAGTCTGGATGCCTGTGGAGTACTTCTGGAGAGTTCCCCAGTTGGTGCTCAAACCAGATTATACCTGGAGCATCTGTCACTATTCAGGCCCTACATCTTGAGCCATCGAGGGCAGAGGAGTTGTCTGCTTCCGTCATAGAAGAGTTGCAAGACCTTTGGGAACTGTGCCCTGAGTCCGTGAAAAAAGGGAGACAGTGGCTTTACCTACTGGAAGAGAGTGAGAAGTACGAAGTCGGATGCCTGGAGGCCCTCGTCGTGCCTGTTGCACCATCAATTGGGACAATTCCCAAAGCCCTTGAATGGTTTATCATCCGGAACTGATTGTGTTGGCCTTGGATGGACGTTTATTTATTTCTCCCCTCCTGTTTGCACATGTTGCAAACCCCTGCTGAATTGGAGGACGTTAATGCGCAAATGGGTTCTATACCCTTCATCATGAACTTTGCTCAATCAGCCATGGAATTTGCCCAACCCAATCATGGACTTAGCCTCACCCCATCATGGACTTTGCTCCTGACGGACTGTGCTGTGGTCTAAGGGACTGATGTTGGGGGAGGAGGAATGGATGACCCAATGTCCCACGCTGCAACTCTGTGCTATGCCCTTGAACAAAAAAGGCTTCTGTGTAGGCCTGCAGGCCCCTATTATAAGAATTTGAACTTTCTGTTTCTGGGGTCCTAACCCAAATGGGGCCGGGTCTATGTTGCTCACATATTCTCTGGAAGCGAGACTGTTGTTCTTGACTGTTTAATGTGGCATTGTATTGGTATTTTTCAGGTCATCGAATGATTTAGGATGACTACTGTTAAAAAGGGGAGGAATGTAAGGAGGTGGACTAATTGATGTCACTTTCCTCCATGAAGACATCAATCGCACTATTGTGATGTTGTGTGAATTGTCTCCTACGTCTTTGTAAGTAATGCAATATGTGAATTATGATCTACTGTGATGTGTTATAATGTTTGCATGTATAATATATAGCATTTTATATGTGATTTGCCAGACTGTAGGGTAAACAAAAGTTAAGTAGGGACTATCCCAAAATGGGAGGGGTTAGCACACAGGGAAAGAGACAGTGTTCCTTCTAGAAGATCAGCAAGGGTCCAGTGTGTGACTAGAGCAATCCAAAGCCTCATGCAGTGGGTAACTTGTGGCAAAAAAAGAGACAGGAGACCATATCAAATAGCGAAATCCATAAAGTACCACTACATCTTTTTGGGGGGTTTTACACCGCTGGAGTGGTGCTTCAAATATAAACCCCCTGGTCATAAGCTAATCTTCTGATGGCAACAGAGTTGACAGTACGAGTCTCTACTCTAGTCACTATTGGCGAAACCCCCTACCCCCTCCTCCAAGAGGAGAAGAGACATAGTTATGGAAGCATTGGGGAGCACAAGGCTCTACTCTGGCCATATTAATAGAAACCCCCGTATCCCCTCCCCTATGAGGAGAATAGACATGGCATGGAAAGGGAAAGTGACAGTTACGGCTTGGACTGTTCAGCTGGGCTGGGTTGTGCTGAGACTCACAGGACCAGTAAGATTGGAAACAACCCAAAGGGAGCTGGAAGTGTGTGTGAGAACGCCCTGTAAAATGGAAATGTGCTGGCATTTATGTGCCCTAGATCTCATGTACAAAGTTGTTACTGAAGGACTGGTAAGTAAATTGTTGTTGATTAAAGTGAAGTGGTGTTTGGTCCTTGTTGGTCTGAATCATGCAGTCCTGGCCAGCCGAAACGAATGGTAACATGTGGTCTGCACAGGTATACAGCCCACACAACATAAGTCCACACTCCAACCAGGACCATGACATTCACCCTCACCCATGACTACTGCCCCGCGCCACTCTAAAATGCATCTGTTTCACAAAAGATCTATTTTTTTCTTTCGCTTAGGCCCCTTTCACATCAGCTTTGTTACAAAAATGAGGTCAGCTGCGGTTTTGTCGTGGCCACATCTGCCGCAAGTGCCGAGACTGCACTTGCCGCACCTGCCACACACTTACCACAAGCCCCATAGACAATGCATAGGGCTTGCCGCAAGTGTGCCGCAAGTGCAGGCGTTATGTGGTAAATGCGGCAGATGCGTTTTTTTCACCGCAACATTTTTCGAATAACGCTGATTTGAAAGGGGCCTAACAGTGTACAAACATCAAACTGAAGCAGATTACAAAAACATGATGTGTAAGAAGCCTTGTAAGAAATAATACCAAATTCCATGTCCATATATCAGTATTAGGATACAATTCACTAACATTCATTAAAGGGGTATTCTAACTACCTAAATGTATCACCTATTCAGTAGACAGGTTGATAAATATGCATTGCTGGAATACCTCTTAAAGTTATAAATCGGATACTGTTCTGTGCATCAAGTAGTAGCAGCATATACTGTATGGTATGTGCAAGATATATTACCTATATGTTCAGTTTTGCTCTGGTGCCCCAGATTTCTGCCGGTGATCAGCGTATTGATGTAAGAGGTGGGCACATTGAACGGCTTGCTCTTCTCACAATCTCCAATTTTTCTGACTTGCCACCAATCTTTATCAATCTTGTTCAGAAGCAGGAGGACGTCCCCTTCTTCCAGACTGATGATGCTTCCATCAGCAACGTTGAAAATATAGTTGCTGACAACTCTCAAGATCACTGGCTTTGTGGCAGGGTGAGACCTTTTCCAACTGCGGCCTTCCAGTGTCCAAAGTCCAGAGAACATCTCAGGAAACCTAACAAGAATTGAAAAAAAGGCCATTAAAAGAGATGGAACTATTTATGGAAGAAAACATAAAGTGGAGTCTGTCATTTGTAGGATGATTCATATGTATAAAACTGTAAGCAATTCATTAGGCCTAGAGTTGCTCACAATATAATATACATGGGGCAGCACAGCCCAACCCTACTCTGTCCTACATTAGACATCAGTGTCATCAGGAGGATATGAGCACACTGAATCCTTTGTTCACTGAGTAGACAAGTGTGACCAATGGTTGATTTAAAAGTGGTTGACAGAGAGTTCTTCTAACTACAACATACACGTTCATGTATTTTCATTCAGTAAGAGGCATTAATCCATTTTCAAGCACCTATGATTATGGCTATCTCCCATGAGATTAAGCATGTTGAAATTCAACATGCCTGATGCTTCGCTCCCCAGGGATGCCACCACGCACATGCATCGATCAACTCTTCCCACTAAAATCAGTGGGCTCAGCCAATGTTAAAGTGGTTTTCCATTTACAAACTTTATGAATTCCCAAGGCCTTTCTGCTGACAAAAATAATAAAAATCAGCTATGCTCACCAACCCCTGCTCCAGGGCCAACTCTCTGCTACTCCTGGTCTTCATTCACGTGACCACTGCAACCAATATAGTTTGGCGCCCCTGCGTCCAGGAGGCCACAAAGGGAACTGCAGCCAGGCAGGTAGGACGACAGTTGCACAACAACACCCTCACAGCCCACACAACCCACGTACAGTAGAGGGCAGCATCCAGCCCAGAGCTTGGAGACTCTAGGCAAACAAGGGGTGGTGGATTTAGAGGAGTGGGTTGGGCACACACGTAGTCAGGTGACTGACAGTAGAAATAGTTAAGGGGAAGGAGGAAGGAGTCAGTAGGCCATAGTGAGCCGAGCAGTAAAGACACAGATCAGCAGCAGTCTGAGGAACACGGCACAGGCCAAGAGACAGCAGCAGGCCGAGCTAAGCTGAGCAGGAAGAAGGAACCACACGTCCTGGCAAAGTGAGGTGTAAGGAGCGCAGAATCTGTACCGAGCCAGTGTGAGCCGGAGGAGAGAGAAAGCCTATTCGGAGCTAGTACCCCCAGGAGTGTGAAGGGAATAGAGGAACGGTGATACCCGGGCCCTAGACTTACAGCTGAAGCGACCGACTGCAGGCGGAGTAGCCCTCCTATGATACTGAAAGACGCAGAGAGAGAGAGCCTGGTAGAGCCTCATATTGAAGGACAGCTGGAGGCTGGGCTGAGTAGAGTGTCGGCTCTAGATGCGGCCGATGATTTAACCGGTACCCAAGGCAACCGACGGGGGGTTCTAGTCCCAAACTGGGATCCCTACCCCAAAGGACAGGCAGCTCAGTGACGACCAGGAAGACCCACAGGGGCCCGAGTTACCGCCATGCTGTCCGGAGTCTCACACACCCAGAGAACACAGAGAACGTTAACAGCCCGGAAAGGACACAGAGATAGTGTGAGGGGTCACAGAGAGCAGAGACCTGGCTGCAGAGAGTAAAGGGAACCCGGAGAAGGAGAGTGAGCCCGTGTACCAAGAACTGAGACTTGTAAGAACTGTAACTGAACTGTGAGCTGTATTGAAGAGCTTTGAGAGTAAACACGGATACCCTGAATCTGCCTCCCTTGTCTGCTTTTACATGCTTGCATGCCATTCCCTCCATACAGGAATACAGCAAATCCCCACCTGCAGAGCCACAGCCTGTCAGCTCCAGCGCAGAGGAAGGATTCCTGCAGCGTCTGCATAGTAAGTGTACTGCACACTCCACAATAGACTTTAACCCTTACTGCCCCGGGGAACACAGTTTTATCCACTGGAACTATCCCATCTACGCTGCCATTCCATCATCCCCGGAGGTTCTGCAGCAGCAACGGCCCATTTACTGGCCGCACATAGTGGGTGGCGTCACGACTGACAATCCCCTGTACATATCCCCTTATTTCATTGTCGAGCCAGGGACATGGCCCGGACCAGGACCACCCGTGACTTCCCCAGCAGCAGACCTGGTCCAGTACCGAGTACCCCGTCCCAGTGGGCCCGACAATAGTACATATGTTCCATTTATGCTGTCTCTGCTCTTAGGGTATGTGCAGACGATTCAGAGGTATTGCATCCTGGATGCAGTGCCTCCAGACCTGAGGGAAGCCGCGTGTGAACGCAAAGAGACAGCCCCCGCCCTGTGCCCACGTATTGATCTTCAGGTACGTCCATCCTTATAAAATCCAAAGTTTATTTATAAATAATTTTAAAAAGTTCTTGAATCCTTATGCTTACCACGCCATTAATCATAAGCATAGTCTTGACACCCCAATCAGGAATCATCAGTATCACTACTGTACTCATCACCATTGTCACTCTACAGTATACATGAAATGTAACATGGGCAACAACAGGTGTCAACAATACTAACTGCTAGGTCGCAAGTCACAGCTGGAGGGTTACTCTGCTCACTCAACACTCTGATTAAATTTGTTCCCTGAAGCGTGGCCCCAATCCCCACTTTGTACTATTCGTTCACGCAGGAAGCGAAGGTTCAAACAAACAGTCCTCTGCTATGGCTTACTCAACTCTCTCTCTCTTGGGTCTGACTCTGTTAGGTCAGGTCTACTCCGAGGTCTGGTCTTTTTAGGTCTTCTCTCTGCTGTAGTGTCTTTTTGGTCTTCTCTCAGGTCTGGTCTTTCTTGGGCAATCTCTCAGATCAGGTGTCTCATGGGTCTTCTGTCAGATCTGGTGTCTCTTAAGGTACCGTCACACACGGCAATATTGCTAGGCAATGTCACTGGCAATTTGCTGGTTGCAGTGAAATCATGGACCCATTGTTCCATTTGTACACAGCAACAAAATAGAACAATGTGTCCATGATTTCACTGCAACCAGCAAATTGCCAGTGAAATTGCCTAGCAATATTGCCGCGTGTGACGTTACCTTTATGTCTTCTCTTTGATACGGTCTCTCTTGGGTCTTCTCTTTGATCTGGTCTATTCTGGGTCTTTTCTCAGATTAGTAGCTGTAAGCCAACTCTGCTGCTCACATGACTACAGGTCCAGGCTCCAACTCCTCCCCTTCTTGGCCCTCGCGAGCCTTTCACAATTAGTAACTGTGCCACTACTGTCACCTGTCCATTCACAATACACAATTGCAATGGCGTCATGTATTAGCCAGCCTTCCTGCGCTGGCTGGCCAATTATGACGCTATTGCGTTGTCTGATCAGCGTGTTTGGGGCGTGAAATACACAAGTCTGTCACGCCTATGTTCTTGCGGTGCTGAACATGTACGCCCACATTCCTTTGGGGATTGCGGCGTGTGAAGCAGCGTCAGGCGTCAACCGGATGTTTTTCCAATGTTGGTGTGGGAACCTCCGGAACGACACATCGCCTTAGGTTGAGGGCGCAATTGCGGAGTGTAAATGCGCCTTCAGCGTTCGGAGGCAACCATGAAAAATGTGCACGCGCACGTTCGGTTGCCTCCGATCGCCTCCAAAAGTTGCGCTGTGTAAAGGTACCCTAAGGAGTTTCTGTGTTCTCCCTGTGTTTCCTCCAGGTTCTCCGGTTTCCTCCCACACTCCAAAGACATACTGATAGGGACCTTAGATTGTGAGCCCCAGTGGGGACAGTGTTGCTGATGTATGTTAAGCACTATGGAATTAATGGTGTTATATAAGTGAATAAATATTATTATTATAGTTGTTTTTAATACAGGTCTTAAAATCCTCTGCTCACTTCTCACAGCTACCACTAGAGGGAGCATAGCAGATTACTGTTTATAGTCATATTAGTGGCATAAGCAAAGACACACTGCAGCATTGGATTCATTACACATAAGGTTGCCCCTTTTTCACCCCAAAATACTACCTGAATTTCAAAATGGGTATGGCTTTGGATGTCGCCTAAAACCAAGTGTGATTATATTATATACTTCAATATTGGGAATTTTTTTTGTCGAGACAATGTAGTCACTTTACCTATTCAACCCCCAGTTCAGGGTAATTTAGACATGCTGGTTTTGGGTGATTTATTTTTTGCTGAGATTTGTTCAAATTTTATTTAAAAAAAAAAACACGAAAATACTACAAACTTGGCATGTATGAGCGCGCATTGTAGGATTCTGTACTGAGTTTCTCTATGGCAGGGGTAGGGAACCTCATGCCCCAGGGCCGCATGTGGCCCTTGATGACCTTTTTTAAGGCCCTCGGGCAGATTCCTGGAGACCACAGTTCTCATGTTGGCAGATGCGTTTTGCCAACTTCCTGCCCTTTAAATCCAGCTCCCCAGTGATCTCTATTCCCCAGCCTCAGCCTCCCCTGTGATGTATATGCTCCCAGCCAATCGTGTGATGTGTTAGGGCTCTAGCAAACCTGGTAAAGCAGTTGACAAGCCCATGATCAATATCACCTAACATCACAGATATGCGAAAGAGAAGCTGCCCGAGCCATCACATTAGGGGGGAGGTGATTGTTTAACCAAATATAGCAGGTAATTTTCAAGTCGATAATTTTGTGCGGCCCCTGAAGGATGGAGGAAATCTCCAAATGGCCTTCGGCAGAAAAATATGGTATATTATTTTTGGTGCCTTAATTATTATTAATAATAATAATAATAAAAATAGATATATTTTTATGTCCATCTCATTTTCAGTTTTAATTGTCTTCCATTTAGGTACTACTTTTGGGAAAATTTACCTTAGCTGTGCAACAATTTTTTGGTCTCACATACACTGTGCAGAATTATTAGGCAAATTGTATTTTGGAGGATTATTTTTATTATTGATCAACAACTATGTTCTCAATCAACCCCAAAGACTCATAAATATCAAAGCTTAATATTTTTGGAAGTTGGAGTGGTTTTTTTTAGATTTGGCTATCTTTGGAGGATATCTGTTTGTGCAGGTAACTATTACTGTGCAGAATTATTAGGCAACTTAATAAAAACCAAATATATTCCCATCTCACTTGTTTAACTGCACAAAATTTAGAAAAAAACATTTCTGACATCCAAAAACAAAACACAAAAAAATTAGTGACCAATAAAGCCATCTTTCTTTATGATGACACTCAACAGCCTTCCATCCATAGATTCTGTCAGTTGTTTAATATGTTTACGATCAACATTGCATGCAGCAGCCACCACAGCCTCCCAGACACTGTTCCGAGAGGTGTACTATTTTCCCTGTAGATCTCACATTTTAGGAGGGACCACAGGTTCTCTATGGGGTTCAGATCAGGTGAACAGGGGAGCCATGTCATTGTTTGTTCTTCTTTTATATGTTTCTTGTTCAAAGGTGGTCGTTTTTCAGCCTTCCTTACCTTGGCCATGTCCCTGAGTATAGCACACCTTGTGCTTTTTGATGCTCCAGTAACGTTGCAGCTCTGAAATATGGCAAAATTGGTGGCAAATGGCATCTTGGCAGCTTCACGCTTGATTTTCCTCAATTCATGAGCAGTTATTTTGTGCCTTTTTTGCCCAACACGCTTCTTGCGACCCTGTTGGTTATTTGCCATGAAACGCTTGATTGTTCGGTGATCACACTTCAAGAGTTTGGCAATTTCAAGATTGCTGCATCCAGTGGCGTAACTTCAAGCCCAGGGGCCCCGATGCGAAAGCTCCAACGGGGCCCCCAATTATTGCAAATCTTTAATAATATTAGTCTTTTTCTATGGGCCAAAGGGACTTTTGGGGCCCCCTAGGCTGCAGGGCCTGGGTGCGATCACAACCCCTGCACCTATTGTAGTTACGCCCCTGGCTGCATCCCTCTGCAAAACATCTCACAATTTTGGACTTTTCAGAGCCCGTCAAATCTCTCTTCTGACCCATTTTGCCTAAGGAAAGGCATTTGCCTAATAATTAAGCACACCTTATATAGGGTGTTGATGTCATTACACCACACTCCTCCTCATTACAGAGATGCACATCACCTGATTTACTTAATTGGTAGTTGGCTCTCAAGCCTATACAGCTTGGAGTAGGACAACATGCATAAAAAGGATCATCTGATCAAAATACTCATTTGCCTAATAATTCTGCACAAGTGTATATTCCACTTCTGTGAAATATCAGTGTTTCTGTAACTTTTAACAGTAATATAAGCACTCAGCATTCAGCTTTCATGCATTCATGACATTGATGCAGTTTCTTATATATAATTGAGGTTGATTGGTTATCATTTCTGTACATCTTTTAATGATTCCTTTTGACCTTTATTATAAATTATACTACTGTGAATAAAATCTTAGTATATTTCTTGAGGGGATGATTGTTTTACAGGACATGATATATAAAGAAATAGGCAGCACTCACCAGTATTTTGCAGCAGTGGTCTCTTTAATCCATCATGTTTAAGGAATCATGACAGGGTGCAGGGAGGTGACCACGGAGGGCGGACGCAAAAAATTGCTTCTAAGTGTCCGTCGTCGTCCGCCCTCCGTGGTCACCTCCCTGCACCCTGTCATGATTCCTTAAACATGATGGATTAAAGAGACCACTGCTGCAAAATACTGGTGAGTGCTGCCTATTTCTTTATATATCTGTTACTGCTTGTGCTGTGGATTAGCACCACCAGGGGAAGGATCTGCCTACAGGGCAATCAATACACCCGGAGCATAACGGTTATTTGATAGACTGTTTTACAGGACTTAGTTTGTGGGCTTTTTTTTTTTGTCAGAAAACTGTCTTATGAAGGTTATTTGAGGGGTCAAATATAGACCAGCAACAACATCATTAAAAATAGGCACAAGATCTTCTCTCTGCTCCAAGTCAACCTTGACGTAAATCTATTCTACTAAACCCTTCCCACAAAGCCCATGTAAAATAGCGTATTAGTGACAACCTGTACTGTAAAGGGAAGTGAAAAAATTAGTTTCCTGTCTGAAAACATTTGAAGACAGCATTAATATTAAGCACTGGGTTTCCACATATAGAAGTTACTGCATCAAGACACTTGCTCTTGAAACCTGTCAGGTCATTGATGACGGCATAGGGATTCCCTGTGGCAAAGGGGCAAGATGAAATGCAGAGGGCACAACTTGTGTGCTATATGTATGTTCCTCAAGACCAATGGCTGATAACTAATAACATTGATGTAATGGGATCAGTTAACTAGATTTCAGCCTGATGCTATTGCATTGGGTGGGTGGTGACGTCACGATGGGGGCGGGTTCTGTGCCGCTGGGGGTGGCAGCCATTTCTCCCCCGGTGTGCTGTCCACCATATGTACTCTCTCTCGCCCCTGTACTGCCTTCTCCACTCTGTGCTCTCTCCGTTGAGCTGTCTCCCCAATGCGCTTCTCTCCCCGTGTGCTGTCTCTGCCCCCTGTGTGCTGTCTTCTCCCCTCATGTCCTCTCTCATTTGAGTTGTCTCCCCCCTGTGCACTCTCTCTCCTCCCTTGTGCGCTCTCCCCTCTTTGCACTCTCTCCCCCTCTGTGGGCTGTCTCTCCCCCTTGTGGGCTGTCTCTCCCCCGTGCACACTCTTTCTACCCCCTGTGCACCCTTACTTCCCCCTAAGTTCTCTCTCTCTCCTTGTGCTGTCTCTCCCCCATCCACTTTCTCCCCCTGTGTGTTCTCCCCCCTGTGCTTTGTCTCTCCCCGTGTGCTCTCTCCCCTGTGCGCTCTCCCAGTGCGCTCGCCCCTGTGTTTTGTCTCTTCCCTGTGAACTCTCTCCTCTTGTGCTGTCTCTCCTCCCTGTACACTCTCCCCCCCACTTTGCGCTCGGCGCCTGTGCTTTGTATCTTCCCCCTGTGCACTCTCTCCCCTGTGCGCTCTTCCCCTGTGATTTGTCTCTCCCATTGTGCTCTCTCCCCCATATGCTGTTTCCTCCCCTGTGTGCCGTTTCTCTCTTTCCCCTGTGCTTTGTCTCTCCAAAGTGTGCTTTCTCCCCTATGCGCGCTCTCTCCCCTTGTGCTCATTTTCCCCTTGTGTGCTGACCCCCCCTGTGCTTTGTCTCTCCCTCCATACAATCACACCCTGTGCTTTGTCTCTTCCCCCTTGTGCTGTCTTTTGTCTCTGCGCTCTCTCTCCCCTTGCACACTCTTTCTCCCATGCTCTCTCGCCCCTATGTGCTGTCTCTCTCTCCCCACTGTGCTTTGTATCTCCCCCTTGCGCTCTCTCCCCTATGCACTCTCTCGCTCTCCTTTTCCTCTCTCTCCCCTTGTGCGTGCTCTCCCCCACTGTGTGCTCGCCCCCATGCTTTGTCTCTTCCGCTATGCCCTCATCCTCCTGTGCTTTGTCTCTTCCCCTTGTGCTGTCTCTCCCCTATTTGCTCTCACTCCCCCTGTGCTATTTCCCGTGTTCTGCCTCTCTCTCTCCCTGTGCTTTGTCTCTCCCCATGCACCCTCTCACCTATGCACTCTCTCTCCCCCCTGTGTGCTTGCCTCCCTGTGCTTTGTCTCTCCCCTATGCGCTCTCTCTACCCTTGTGCTCTATCTCCCCTCTGTGCACTCTCCTTTGAGCGCAGGTGTCTAAAGATGGTGGCGGCATAAGTGCACATTTGCGCCGGGTCACACAGCCACCATCTTTGTGTACCCAGGTGTCCAAAGATGGTGGCGGCGTGAGTAAGTGCACATGAGCACTTAGGCAACCATCATCTTTGGACACTTGGGCATACAAAGATGGCGGCCGCCTGAGTAAGTGTATATGTGCACCCATGCACACTTACTCAGGCAGTGATGATCAGTGTCAGCAGCGGTTGCAGATGGCGGCAGTTGAGGGAGAGGATCATGCGGCACCACTAGCAATACTGTGTAATGTACCAGTACCGCTAGTGGGCGCGATATTTGCACATCCATCAACTGGGTGTACAAATATGGCTGAGGTCTGCACGTGATAGGAGGACATCAGGACGGAAGTTGATGACAAACGGGACAGGATGATTATGTAAGTAGACTATGCAGAAACACAGGGAACACGCAAATCTCTGTTACTGCATTGTGTATGTTTTACTCTGATGTTGTAACAATTCAAAGAAAACATACTTTGAAAAGCCGGCCGGCGACTATGTGTCTTAGATCACCAGTCCAGTTGCTTTTTCAGTAGACTGATTCACCTCTCCCTCCTATATGTGTGTAGAGAGAGTAAGTCTAAAGGTGAGGGGCAAGGAGAAGGCACCGAGAACCTGCCCAACACCCAAAATCTAATGTTATCTCCTCTGGCAGATGGATTTTAACAGTGTGCAGAAAAAAAAACACTGCAGGTTGTACTGAAAAGGAGAAGATCAACAGTACCTGGTATCTACAGCGGACACTAAACAGTGTACGAAGCTATATACACTGTGTGCAGAATTATTAGGCAAATGAGTATTTTGATCACATGATACTTTTCATACATATTGTCCTACTCCAAGCTGTATAGGCTTGAGAGCCAACTACCAATTAAGTAAATCACGTAAATGTGCATCTCTGTAATGAGGAGGGGTGTGGTATAATGATATCAACACCCTATATAAGGTGTGCTTAATTATAGCCAAATGCCTTTCCTTACGCAAAATGGGTCAGAAGAGAGATGTGACGGGCCCTGAAATGTCCAAAATTGTGAGATGTCTTTCAGAGGGATGCAACAGTCTTGAAATTGCCAAACTTTTGAAGCGTGATCACCAAACAATCAAGCGTTTCATGGCAAATAGCCAACAGGGTTGCAAGAAGCGTGTTGGGCATAAATAACTGCCCATGAATTGAGGAAAATCAAGCATGAAGCTGCCAAGATGCCATTTGCCACCAGTTTTGCCATATTTCAGAGCTGCAACGTTACTGGAGTATCAAAAAGCACAAGGTGTGCTATACTCAGGGACATGGCCAAGGTAAGGAAGGCTGAAAACCGACCACCTTTGAACAAGCAACATAAGATAAAACTTCAAGACTGGGCCTAGAAATATCTCAAGACTGATTTATCTAAGGTTTTAAGGACTGATGAAATGAGAGTGACTTTTGATGGGCCAGATGTATGGGCCAGAGGCTGGATCAGTAAAGGGCAGAGAGCTCCACTCTGACTCAGACACCAGCAAGGTGGAGGTGGGGTACTTGTATGGGCTGGTATCATCAAAGATGAACTTGTGGGACCTTTTCGGGTTGAGGATGGAGTGAAGCTCAACTCCCGGACCTACTGCCAGTTTCTGGAAGACAACTTCTTCAAGCAGTGGTACAGGAAGAAGTCGGTATCGTTCAAGAAAAACATGATTTTCATGCAGGACAATGCTCCATCACATGCATCCAACTACTCCACAGCGTGGCTGGCCAGTAAAGATCTAAAAGAAGAAAAAATAATGACCTGGCCCCCTTGTTCACCTGATCTTAACCCCATAGAGAACCTATGGTCCCTCCTAAAATGTGAGATCTACAGGGAGGGAAAACAGTACACCTATCAGAACAGTGTCTGGGAGGCTGTGGTGGCTGCTGCACGCAATGTTGATCGTAAACAGATCAAGCAACTGACAATCTATGGATGGAAGGCTGTTGAGTATCATCATAAAGAAAGGTGGCTATATTGGTCACTAATTTTTGGGGGTTTTGTTTTTGCATGTCAGAAATGTTTATTTCTAAATTTTGTGCAGTTATATTGGTTTACCTGGTGAAAATAAACAGGTGAGCTGGGAATATATTTGGTTTTTATTAAGTTGCCTTATAATTCTGCACAGTAAAGGCCCCGTCACACCTGGCGACAGGAATGGAGATGTCGGCAGTGATTGGCAGGATTTTGGCGCCCCGCCAGCGTCGCCGTCCCCCATTTATATGGGGCGACATCTCCAGCCCCACGCCGGCGATCTGACAGGTGGCATCGCCGCTGGGGTGTCTGAAAACCCCAATGGCGATGCAGGACAATGGGAGCCTATGGCTCACATCGCCTGACAGGTCGCCGGCGGCCGGTTACATGGGTCGATGTGTGCACATCGCCCCAGATCGGGCGCCTGGTTTCAGAGCACTGCTCTGAAACCAGGCGACCTCCCGGCGGCGCCGACATCGCCCCTTTACATGAGGCGACGTAGGGGCGATATCGCTGCCAATAGGCCACGTCCCTACGTCGCATATGTAATTGGCGGCGATGTCGCCCCGCATGACGGGGCCTTAATAGTTACCTGCACAAACAGATATCTTCCTAAGATAGCCAAATCTAAAAAAAAAAACACTCCAACTTCCAAAAATATGAAGCTTTGATATTTTTGAGTCTTTTGGGTTGATTGAGAACATATGGTAGTTGTTGATCAATAATAAAAATAATCCTCTACAATACAACTTGCCTAATAATTCTGCACACGGTGTATGCTCTACATACTGTTTATATCTGGCCACTGTGGCGCCCCGCAACGAGTGCGTCACAGGAGGGTATTGCAGCCAAAACAGCAGCAGCAATATTCTCTGACTCAGCAGTCACACAGTTAACTCAGAGATCCATACCCTACATGCATCATCAGCATAGAGGGCCAATCAGGTCCTGGTGGGCGGAGTGTAGTGGTAGTGTGTAGTGGAGAACTGCGTACACAAAGTTAGAGTCTGAAAAGAAGGAGAACTGACTTGGCCATGAAGGAGAGAGGAGCTAAACCAACAAGCTCTGCAACCTAGCAGAGGGGGCCTGCACAGTTTCGTGCAGCCCCCTGGCCATCACCCCGGTTGAGCGCAATTATTCCCGGTGCCTTAACAACCGATCAACGGGCATCTACATGCGGGTCCAAAATCATCCCGTGCCCATCTACAGCCGGTTTGCTGGTACCGAAGCTAGGAGTAGTTCATCACTTCTATGCGAACCAGAGGAGTGGAGGGACCGCTTTACAGGAGCACCCCACCACCGCCAAATACAGTCGTCTAACCAGCGGTGTACCCACCAAGGGACCCAAGGCTCCCCAAAACACCCAGAACGTACACCCTGGGTAGGGCATTGAAGCAGCCTCCCTGTACCCAATCTGGTATTCCTGGGCGACAACGGCACACAACTTAGCTAGAATGGAGGAACACCGCGGAGCTCTGAGGGACACTGATCACTGCTGAGTCCACCCGGTCCACTACCCGTTAACTGTATGCCATGTACTGTTTGCTGGTTACAGTAAAGAACTCGTTACAGAGACTTACAGTGTCCGTGCTTTTTTATGAACTGCTTGTGTCCGCGCACTAAGGTAACCGCAGCTGCCTCAGAACATCTTGCGCAGCTCCAGGCTCCGGGGATCATCGCTCAGCCTGTGGGGAGCGTTCCATCTTGCTGCATTCCATCCCGCGGAGGCCCCGCAGCGCCGATACAGTTACCGGAACACTCATAGGTGGCGTCACGAAACAATTTAACTCCTAAACTGTTCGACTAACGACATCTTTATTTGATCTGTACCACCAGGCCTCCACAGCCGCAGGCGCGGTCCATCCGTGACAAGGAGGAAGAAAGCAAACGCCTGCAACGTGTCGAACCCGGCCACGGTGAGTCAGCCACCACTGCAGCTAAAAATGGCTGATCAATGGGGTGGCCAAGCTTGTATCGATAACGTTTTTTCATTAATATCAAAGACCTTCTATCTACACATCTGACACCACAACATAACAGTACAATGCTACTAAAATATTACATGTTGTACAGTATTAGGGTATGACATGATCAGTGAAAACTAACATTAGAAAGCATGGCTTAACACTACCCTGTACTTTTAACAGTGAGTATTATAAAAAGGCTGCAGTTCCCCATTACATTTTATAGATAAAGCAAACACTAAGGAAACAAAATTGACACATGACGGTTTCTTCTCTTCATGAACAGTCTTTTGTACTTCCCTATTAAGGCATATGATTTCCTGATAATATGAAGTGAATCATTCTGTGACACTTCTTCCTGTAACGCTGATTTACTAAACTGGAATAAGTCAATTAGAAAACAATTATATACACTTCTCAATATTGTAAAAAAAACACGGGATCGATAGATATGTTAAGGATATGCCACTGATGAAAAAAATGATAATGTATTTTTTGAAAACATCTCCATTTATTGAGTAATGAACATGAGTGACACTTGCAGAAATAGCACCCCTACTGCCTTGGATGCGATCAGTAAGGTTATTAATGGTTGTCTTAGGAACGTTCTGCCATGCTGAATACCAGTCATGGTAGCACATTTAAGCTACACAGGTTGTTCACAGTAGCACAAGCAACATGCAGCCGAACCATTGACTTCACAACCAAAACAAAGTAACATCAAGCTGTTAGGCTGGGTTCACACACAGTGTACCATATATACTCGTGTATAAGCCGACCCGTGTATAAGCCGACCCCCCTACTTTTGCCCCCAAAAGCTGGTAAAAGTTATTGACTCGCGTATAAGCCTAGGGTATGAAATGCAGCAGACTCCCATCCTATTATATAGCCCCCCATCACTGGTATATAGCACCTCTCAGTAATGGTATACAGGCCCCTCAGCAGTGGTATTATACAGGCCCCTCAGCAGTGGTATACAGGCCCCTATGCAGTGGTATACAGGCCCCTATGCAGTGGTATACATGCCCCTGTGCAGTGGTATACAGGCCCCCAGTGGTGGTATACTGGCCCCCAGCAGTAGTATACACGCCCCCAGTGGTGGTATACTGGCCCCCAGCAGTAGTATATGGGCCCCCAGTGGTGGTATACTGGCCCCCAACAGTAGTATACAGGCCCCCAGTGGTGGTATACTGGCCCCCAACAGTAGTATACAGGCCCCCAGTGGTGGTATACTGGCCCCCAACAGTAAAAAAGCCAAGAAGCCAGCGCTGCCTAAGGTTAGCACGCAATACAAAAAGTGCATGTGCACATAATTTCTAACTGTACTTTAAACTGAGACATTTGGCAAACAATTGATCAATTCTTTGAGCTACCCCGCCACGTCACGGCATTCTCAGATGGGGCAGTCCTACTCTACATTTTTTAATTCGCTGTGCCATTACGGCCTTCTGAATGCATTAAAAGCAGAACCATATCAAATGCACAGTTTAAAGTACAGTTAGAAATTATGTGCACATGCACTTTTTGTATTGCGTGATAACCTTAGGCAGCGCTGGCTTCTTGGCTTTTTTATTTGGCCCCCAACAGTAGTATACAGGCCCCCAGTGGTGGCATACTGTCCCCCAACAGTAACACACAGCCCCCCCTCCTTAGTATGTCCCCCCCAGGCTGCGGCACCTGTTAAAATAACAAACCTTTCATACATCACCTTTCCAGCGCAGCTCCTATGCTCCTCCACTCCCGGCTTCTTCTTCCTGCTTGTGTCGGCTTCTAGTGCTGTGACCGGGCGCAGGAGATGATGTCATCTCCTGCGCCTGGTCACATGACATTGGCACAAGCAGGAAGAAGCCGGGACCAGAGGAGCTGCGCCGGAAAGGTGATGTATGAAAGGTTTGTTATTTTAACAGGTGCCGCAGCCTGCGGGGGACATACTAAGGAGGGGGGCTGTGTGTTACTGCTGGGGGCCAGTGTATTGCAATATGCACGGCATCTCCCTGCCGCTGATGGACGGGGGGATGCCGTGCATATTCATTACACTAATGAGGCGGCCCCACGTGACCGCCTGCGGTCACTGCGGCCCCCTCCTGCCTCCTCCAGCCACCGGTCACAGCCCCCCACACAGCATAACGAGTGACTCGCGTATAAGCCGAGGGGGGGACTTTTCAGCCCAATTTTTGGGCGGAAAAACTCGGCTTATACGCGAGTATATACGGTAATTCAGCATTTAAGCACCGCTATTTTGTCGACGCGCAAATGCAGTGAAATGCACTGAAACGCTTTGACGTCGGCTGTCCCAGCAAAGTCAATGCATTTCACTGTTTTCCATTCACATGTTGCGCTTTTTACGCCTTCACTTTTGGGCTGAAAAGTGGACGCGTAAAGAAAATGAACATGTCAATTGTTTTAGCACTTTTTGCATGTGCGGCGGCGGTTAGAGGAAGGGCGCAAAGCTTAGGTTTTCATTCAACCCACGTGGTGACATTGTATCTAATGTCACTATCCATTTAATTTCACGTTTACTTGGATGTAGAAGTTTATTTGTGACTAGATGGCGGCCCGATTCTAAAGAATCGGGTATTTTAAAGAATCGGGTATTCTAGCCTATGGTTAGCATGGTATACAGGGGTCAGTGGTTAGCACACTATACAGCGGCTCAGTGGTTAGCAGAGTATGCGGAGGCTCAGTGGCTCCTAGTCTGCCTCAGGGCAGAGTGGAGTGGTCAGGGCAGAGTGGAGTGGTCAGAGGCAGAGTGAAGTAGTCAGGGGCAGAGTGCAGTGGTCAGGGGCAGAGTGCAGTGGTCAGGGGCAGAGTGCAGTGTTCAGGGGCAGAGTGCAGTGGTCAGGGTAGAGTGCAGTGATCAGGGGCCCGATGCAATTGCATCGGGAGCGCGGTGAAATGAATTGTGTGTATACAGGGGGCTCTGTGGGTAGCAGAGTACACAGGTGGGTCTGTGGGTAGCAGAGTATACAGACGGCTCTGAGGGTAGCAGATTATACAGGCAGCTCTGTGGGTAGCAAAGTATACAGGCGGCTCTGTGGGTAGCAAAGTATACAGGCGGCTCTGTGGGTAGCAGAGTATACAGGCGGCTCTGTGGGAAGCAGAGTATACAGGCGGCTCTGTGGGTAGCAGAGTATACAGGCGGCTCTGTGGGTAGCAGAGTATACAGGCAGCTCTGTGGGTAGCAGAGTATAGAGGCAGCTCTGTGGGTAGCAGAGTATAGAGGCGGCTCTGTGGGTAGAAGAGTATACAGGCGGCTCTGTGGGTAGCAGAGTATACAGGCGGCTCTGTGGGTAGCAGAGTATAGAGGCGGCTCTGTGGATAGCAGAGTATGATGTGGCGGGAGGCTGGAGGGGTGAGGAGAGGTTCGGATGGAGGGGTGAGGAGAGGTGCGGTTGGAGGGGTGAGGAGAGGTGCGACTGGACGGGTGAGAGGTGAGGCTGGAGGGGTGAGGAGAGGTGAGGCTGGAGGGGTGAGGAGAGGTGCGGATGGAAGGGTGAGGAGAGGTGCGGATGGAAGGGTGAGGAGAGGTGCGACTGGAGGGGTGAGGAGAGGTGTGGCTGGAGGGGTGAGGAGAGGTGAGGCTGGAGGGGTGAGGAGAGGTGCGGATGGAAGGGTGAGGAGAGGTGCGACTGGAGGGGTGAGGAGAGGTGTGGCTGGAGGGGTGAGGAGAGGTGCGGATGGAGGGTGAGAAGAGAGGAGGTTGGAGCGGCGACATCACCGCTCGGCACACCTCTCCTCCCCTAGGCTGCACACCTCTCTCCGTCCCTCCAGGCTGCACACCAGCTGGCTCCGTATCCCCGGGCCACTTGGCCTCCTGCTCGCCATCCGGCACAGGGCTGACCCCCGGAGCCTCGGCCCAGTCCAGGAGCGGAGGCCGGTCTGTGCGGCCGCCATTCCGCTGAGAGGCGTCAGCAGCCCCGGGTGCCGGAAGTGAGGGGGAGGAGCCTGCACCTGTCCCTCCAGGCTGCACACCAGCTGGCTCTGTATCCCCGGGGCCACTTGGCCTCCTGCTCGCCGTCCGGCACAGGGCTGACCCCCGGAGCCTCGGCCCAGTCCAGGAGCGGAGGCCGGTCCGTGCGGTCGCCATTCCGCTGAGAGGCGTCAGCAGCCCCGGGCGCCGGAAGTGAGGGGGAGGAGCCTGCACCTGTCTCTCCAGGCTGCACACCAGCTGGCTCCGTATCCCCGGGGCCACTTGGCCTCCTGCTCGCCGTCCGGCACAGGGCTGACCCCCGGAGCCTCGGCCCAGTTCAGGAGCGGAGGCCGGTCCGTGCGGCCGCCATTCCGCTGAGAGGCGTCAGCAGCCCCGGGCGCCGGAAGTGAAAGGGAGGAGCCTGCACCTGTGAAACCGGCCGGAGCGAGCGCGATGTACCTGGGAGACGACCGGCATTAGCCGGTCATCTCCCGAAGTGGTGTGTGGCGGGCGGGAGGCGACGTGTGTGTGTGGCGGGCACTGTAGGGGCAGCCGTAAATGTGGCGGGGCTGCCTGAGTCCTGCTCCGCTTACGGCCGCCATGTTGGTCCACCCTGGACAGGTGTAGCGCTGTAATGACGTCACTTTGGCGATGACAAAGTGACGGAAGTGCTGACCAAAGTGACGGAAGTGAGCCTTGGGGTTTTATATATCAGATCATAACAACGCCTTATCAGTACTGAGGTTCCTGTATGGTCCGCAGTCTGATGATGACTGGTAAAAACAACTCATAGCATCTCTTCACCACTGTCAATGACATTCTGGGTGTTGTAGGTTCATGCTGTACAATTACATATGAGGCTAACGTGATGTTACAATTGATCCATTACAGCAGCAGACACCACAGAGCACTAACCAAACTTCCAGGCAGTCTGGGTCCTAGTTTCATGTAAGTGATGAAGGTCAGATATGACCAAAATATTTTACAAACTGGAATCACAGTTTTCTGTATAAATATCTTCTCTTCACCATTACGGAAATGCATCACTTATCTTTTGATTGATTCAACAATTTTTTTTAAACTTACCTGAGCGCCCTGCTATACTTTGTCAATAGTGTCTTGCTTTTTTCTCTAAAATAAAGTAAGCGTCAAGACGTACTTTGTGGAAGGAGTTAGTGCTCGATGTACTCCCACAGATGAACAGAGCAGCTGCAGTGCTACTTTCCTCAGTGCTGTATAGGCCCCCTACCTGCCCAGTGATGTATAGCCCCACAGCAATGTATGTGGTGCCCTCAGCTCCCTCCAGTAATGTATGTACCCCCAGCCCTCTCCAATGATGTACAGGTCCCCACCGTTCTCAGTGATATTTGTGCCTCAGAAATCCCCAGAGATGTACAGGCCCCCAGCTTCCCCAGTGATATATAGATCTCCACCGCCCCCAGTGATGTATATAACTCCAGCCTCACCATGTGATGTCCTCAGCCTCCACAGTGAGTTTAGGCCCCCAGCAATGTATGTGCCTTATGCCTCCCCAGTGATGTATGTGCCCCCAGCCCCCTTCAAGTGTTGTATAGGTTCTCAATCCTCCCCAGTGATATATAGGCACCCACCTTCCCCAGTGATATCTGTGATGCCAGCAATAATATAATAATATTTCTTCATGTATATTAATCATTATTTATTATTTATGTTAATGATGGAGTCACACTTAAAGATCCATCTTGATTCCGCACAAGACATTTTTTCTATCAAACGTCCCCCCCATCCCCCGCCAATCTCTCTTTATTTTCTCCACTCCCACAAACTGGGTGTTTCTTAAGGATTTGTTGTGTTTCAGAAAATAATGTTTTAATAGCGGATGATTTTTTTCTCCTTTTCTGATGTTAACAAAGTGTTCCCTGATCCTTGTAGATAATGCTCTACATGTCCTGCCTACATATAGTTTTCCACAAGGGCAAATAATTATGTAGATGATACCTATAGTTCCACAGGATATATAGTCCCTAATGGGAGTTTTTTGTTATTATTGAGATTATCGAATGTTATATATTTATTCAGGGCTCCCTGTGTTACCCTACAATTACTGCATGTGTCACACCTGTGGAAGCCTTGTGGTTACTTTGTCCCAGTCATATTATAGTTCTTCCAAAATGTGGAGAGTTGTTCTTTTTTTATATTTTTAGTTGACGGAGTGACTATGAGGCCCAAATTTGGTGCCTTCCTGAACACTAACCATGGTTTGTCCTCCAGCTTATCCCCTAAGATGGGGTCCTGCTTCAAAATTGGCCAAAATCTCCTCACCGGTGCTTTGAAAGGTTCCATTTTCATGTTATATGGAGTGATTATTGGGATTTTACGTAACCCATCACCCTTCTCATTCTTTATTGCTGTTGGGTTATGGTCAATAATTAATGTTTCTCTTGTTTATAGTAAGGTTTCCTCAAGTTTCTTATTCAGGACTTCCTCCTCATATCCCTTGTGACGAAATAGTTTTTTCAAGAGATTAATCTGTTCTAAAAAAATCATCTACATTTGTGCAGTTGCGACATGCTCTAATAAACTGACTCTTCGGGACCGCGTTTAGCCATATTGGTATATGGCAGCTATCAATGCTTATAAAAACTGTTCTAGTCCACCTTTTTATTGTAACACTTTGTCGCAAGTTTATTATTTTGCACAAATATTGTGAGATCTAGAAAGTTTATTTCATATTTACTATAGGAAGTTGTACATTTTAGGAAGACGTCATTGTTATTGACCTCCTTTACAAAGGACAGAAGTGTTTCTTCAGAACACTTCCATATAAATATGACATCGTCAATGAAACGATGCCATAGGGCCAGGTCAGCATGTAATTTTCCATCAGGGAAGATGGTCTCCTGTTCTCCCCATATAAAGATTAGCATAACTTGGCACGAACCTAGTCCTCATGGCAGTCCCCCACTTCTGGAGGTAAAACGCGTTGCCTTATTAGAAATAGTTGTGAGTCAAAATAAACCTGATCACTTCTATAGTGAAGGTAATCTGTTCTTGTTGTAATTCCCCTCCCTTCTGTAAAAAGAACTCAACTGCCTCACAACTCTTGTTATGTCGATAATACTGTACAAAGATGTAACATCTAGGGTGGCCAAAATATATTCATCCTTCCATTCTATCCCTTGCAATAACTGTATCAAATGTCCTGAATCTCTCAGGTAGGCTGGTAGCTTTTTCACATGTTGGTGTAATTGATAGTCTATATATTTTGACAAATTAGCTGTTAAACAACCGATCCCCGATATAACTGGGCGGCCAGGGGGTTATTTTTGTCTTTATATAGTTGTGGCAGATAGCAGAATATGGCCAACCTAGGGGTTTTGTTATACGTATACTCACACACTGACTAATAATATTATATTCACCCTTTGACGTCTCGTGGAATACGGCAGCATAGTTTTTAACCCTTCATCCTCCCTACTCTATATGCACCACACTGGGGACTGCAGCAGTCGTGATTTGCTTTTATAGTGGTTGTGACTCTCACAATCACAGAAGGTGAAGCCTCTGATACCTATTAAGGTAAGATTTTATCTCTCAGAAATAAACACTTGAAATAGATCACTGTTTGTAATGACTCTATATAATATGTGCGTTTCACTTTATGTTTTGAATTACTGAAATGAATTAACGCTTTGATGATATTCTAATTAATTGAGATGCTCTTGTATTTGCTCCAACCCGTTCCTGTGATGTATATGCCCCTGCACCCTCCTGTGATGTATATGCCACAACATCGCCTGTGATTTATATTATTGCAGAGTGTCCTGTGATGTATATTCCACCAGCATCTTGTATGATGTATATTCCCTGAGCACCTGCTGTGGTGTCGCCGGAGAGTTCTTCTTTGTGACGAAAAAATATGGGTCTTTTCGACATCATGAAAAGATTCCTACACAAAGTAGCTCATTTTAGAACTGTTTCATCAGATGAAGGTGACATATTTTCACTAAGTTATGGCTTTGTGGAACCCAAAAGCTGATATATATTAAAGAGGCTGACAAATTAAAAACTTAATTCTATACCCGAGATGATCACTATGAATAACCTCATCATGCCCTTTGTCCTGTGCAGCACTCCGGATGTATTCCAGTGTTTGTGATTTTCCATGATGTCCTTTACCAAGACATTCTTGTCTGCTTGGATAACATCCTCATCTTCTCTCAAGACTCATAATGTCAGAATGTCTGGCTGTGTATTAAACAGACTGTGACAAAAGAACCTATATACCAAACTGAAAAAATATGCCTCATAGAACATATCAAATTGCCATTCCTGGGATATATGGCCACCTCAGGAGGTCTACTGGTGGATCGAAAGAAAATTTCTACTCTTCTGAATTGGTCACAATCTGTGGTGTCAAAATCCTTCAAAGATTCCTTGGTTCCACTATCTCAGTGTTTCCCAACTCCAGTCCTCAAGGCACACCAACAGGTCAGGTTTTCAGGATTTCCTTATCATTTGACAGATGATGGAATTATCCCCTGTGCAAGTGATTAAATTATCACCTATTCAATCCTAAGGAAATCCTGAAAACATGACCTGTTGGTGTGCCTTGAGGACTGGAGTTGGGAAACACTGCACTATCTTATGTTAGTTCATCAAGGACTACTCCCAACTCATAGCTTCTATATAGCCTTCAATTGGAAGAGCACATATTTTTGAAACTGGATAGATTGTGCACTACAAACTTTTCTAATTTTGTACCATCCAGACTTCAACAAGCCATTTTTCCAGACCTTTTGTTAAAGTCTTCGTTTGCCAATTGCCTTTCAAAGGAACCTTTTTGCTGTTAAAAATGCTTGCCAAAATATCCTTGACATCTGAAGTGAGGCACAGTCAAATTTGTTTTCTGTGGCTAAAGTAAAAAATTGCAGATATCATGTGCGACCAACTCCTAATATTTTACCACTGGTAATAAAATTGGGCTGTGTAAAGCTTGCTTCAAGATTCATAATCTACTAAACAAATCAATCCAGTCAATTTTTGTTTGAAACTGCCTTCCTAATAGTTTTGATATATGCTTACGGTAATTTGTCCATTAGTACTAAAGATTTTCTCCTCTACAATAAAGTCTTTTACTTTTAACTTAGATCCTGAATGGAGAAATAAAGTAACCAAATTCTGAACTGTAAGAAAGTTCATGGAAATCTTTCCAACTTTATTGACCGGAAGAAGCCCTGAAAATTAGAATATTACTGCTCCAGATTCGCTGAAAAAAAATGTCATGCCAAGCATCTCATTTCTTTGATGAGCACTTCTGCAAGAAGGGAACTATAATTCACCTGTCTTGGCTCCAGTTTCGGTCTCCCTGTGATGCTTGCCTGGTGGTTACCCCAGGGGTCCAAACCCGCCTATACAAACATACATGTATACTGTATATAATAAGAGATCAGCATCTGGCCTTTTTGACTAGTCACCCCAGCGGCTTTTACAGCATGTCTTTCCCTGAAACACCCAAGCATTTCAGCATCAAACATACCTGGCTGAAACCATACAGCCAGTCTGATACATACTCCCCGTGGATTGGGCAAGGCTTGGTTGCATTACAGGACACAGTGGTTTTCATTGTTAATTTGCCATTTTGTAGCAATGTTTCAATGGCCAAACAGGTCAATGTTAATGTTGCATTTTTACATTCCCATTTTATTAATTAAGGTTTCTGTCAGGCTCAGCAGTTCCTTAGGCTATATTCCCATGATGAGCTTTTGGTGAGATTTTGATGTTGCAGAATTTCTGCACCATTTCGGCACCTATTAGGGAAATTCAGTTACCGTACTTGCATTGTTTTTCTTGTTGTTGTTATGCTTAAATGTTAGGTCATGATTTGACAAAACTTTGTTGATATAGTTATTTAGAGATTATGTGTTTTTGATAGGTCTCCAGAGCAGAAACGCACTAAAAATGCATATGCGTTTTTTACCTGCAAATTTTTTGCCTCTAATGTAATTCTATAGAGAAAATCTGCACACAAACTGACATGTCGCAGATTTGAGATTTCTCTAAATACTCATCCACCTTGCTGAGACTGTAAGATGCTGCGTTTTTGATTTACTGAAAATACACATCAACAATCCATCATGTGCACACAGCTTTAAAGTGGTGGTCCGAAGGCTGAAGAAATGCTCATTTAAATTCCTATGTATTTATTGCTCTAATCTAAACTAATTTGTAATATGGCTATATTAAAAATGTCCTACCATTCCCTAACTACACTATCCAAGTGTATTGATATTTTTTTCCCTACTTCCTGACTGATGACACTTCGTTTGACAATCCCAATGCATACTGGCAGGTCCGGCTCCAGGTTTGTGGGCCTACGGTGAAACAGTCTCAGTGGGCCTCTTTAACAGATACCACACTTTATGGTTATAATATAGAGGCTGCAGGTTGTATATATGTAAACATTTAAAATATAATCCTCACAAATATAATTCCCACTGTGTGTTGTCTAACTCTGTCCATCAAGCAGTCTATCCCCCTTATGTGCTCTACCCCCTTGTGTGCTGCCTCTCTCTCCCGTAATGCTCTTCTTCCCCTGTGAGCTGCCTCTCCCCCATTTGCTTTCTCCCCCTTGTGTGCTCTTCTTCCCCTTGTGCATTGTCTCTCTCCGATGTGCGCTCTCTCTCTCCCATGTGCACCGTCTCTGTCCACCCTGTGCGCTCTCTCTCCCTGTGCGCTCTTCTCCCCATGTGCTCTCTCCTCCTTTGCACTCTTTTCCTCCTGTGCGCTGTCTCTCCCCTGTGAACTATTTTTCCCCAGTTCACTGTCTCTCCCCCCATGTGGACTCTTCTCCCCCTCTGTGCTGTCAGAGTACTTGTCGGCATTCAGAGACCAGCACCATCACTGCAAGTGACGTCAACTCGGATTCTGCCAATGCACATTGACAGTGTGCTCTGCGATGTCATATCATTACTACTGATCTGAGCTTACAAAGAGTGGCACTGTCACTGTGCAAATCGCACGATACACAGCACATTAAGACTAGCCCAACCACTGGAACAAAGGTTACTGATCAAGCTTTGTTTCATGGAGGGGGAAAGGCTGCAGCAGTGTCAGCAGCCTCTGCCTCCTTCTTACACTTCATTTGAGTATTCCAGCATGCACTAGGATTCTCAAACGAAGTGTCATCAGACAGGAAGTAGGGGGAAAAAACAGCAGTTATATAGTGTAGTCAGGGAATGGTAGGGAACTTTTAATGCAGAAATATTGAAAATAAGTTTAGTTTACAGCAATAATCAGGGATTTAAATGAAAATTTCTTCAGCCTTCAGATCACCCCCTTAAGGTTCATTTACATTAGCAGATAATTGATTAATGATGAACAATATCCAATGAATGATGTCAGGCAAGTGTTTATATAGGACAAGGATCGCGACTGAAATGGTTGAATAGGAATTGTTGCATCATGTCCTGTGCTCATACAGATTGTCTGATGTGTAGATCAATGTTTATATTCCATAAGTGATACTAATCTACATACATAATTGCCAGCGGACCTGAGAGAAGTAGTGTCATAACAGCGCCCCAGTCTACCCTTATATTCAGAGCCAGCCTCTATTCACTAGCGCACAGGTTATTTTGTCCTTAAATCTACTGCGCATGCGCAAACTTCCGGTTTGCGTACCGCAAACCTTGATGCGTTCCACCGACCGGAAGTGACGTTACGCGTCTCTTCCGCCTATGTCACATCCGCTCCAGACACCATATGATACCGGCAGCAGAGCACGGACATTGCACATGGTCTGACCACGTTCACCTCGCCACAGGACAAGGTATTCTTAGCACGCTAACAACCTGACAAGAGCGCTTGCATTATTCTAATT